>WAAG01071216.1:0-14638 GCA_013390105.1 Tichodroma muraria | reverse complement strand
CGCCCCGAGCGCTGCGCTCCGCAACGCGGGGTCGGGGCGGGCACCGGAGCCCCGGCAGCGCCGGCAGCGCCGGAGGCAGAGCCGGTCCCGGTTGCACAGCTTGTCCCGGCTGCATTGCTGCCTCGGCTGCATGGCCAACCCCAGCTGTGTCACCACATTTGTGTTGCCACCCCCGGCTGCATCGCCGCTCTCAAGCTGCATCGCCACGCTGTTTGCATCTCCAGCCTTGGCTGCATCGCCACGCCTAGCTGTGTCACCAACCCCAGCTGCGTCGCCATCCCCCAGTTGCGTCACCAGTCCCAGTTGCATTTTCAAGGCCAGTTATATTTCCATCCCAGTTGCTCTGCCAGCACCAGTTGCATCATGCTCCAGTAGTACCACCAACTCTAGTTATGTCACCAACCCCAACCACATGGTCACCCGCATCACATTGCCACCCCTGGTCGCATCACCAACCCCAGATGCATCATTTGCCTTGTGGTTTTTCCCGAAGCCCTGTCTCCTGGAGTGCCTGCAGGTAGCAAGCACCTCACTTTCTGGTTATGGCTGGCTTCACCATGCAGCTCTGAAGGACAAGGCAGGCTTAGCATACAGAAGCAAAGTGTGTTTATTATTTTGTAAGTCTGCTGATTTTGAGTTGGTCTTGCCCAAGGAGCCTAGCTCACTGCTCTGTAAGCCATACCTACTGTGCTACCCCCATACTACCTCTGTGACCACCTGGTAAGTCAGAGCCTGCTCTTGTTATGTGAGTTGCTCTGTCCCAAGTGAGTAGAAACTATGGCACCACAGGTCCAAAGCCTCTGAAGTGCCTATAAAAATGGCTACTAGCCCAAGACAAGGGCTTGTGCGTACACTGGAATTCACGAGTGTGATGTTAATGAGCTGGCAGCATGGTTAATTATCCACCCACTGGTGGGAAGTGACAAGCCTCTGAAGTAAAATTAATCACCATTCCTGAAAGAAGAACCAATCAGTGTGGAAGTGGGTGCCAGCCCATCCACCTGAGCTGTTGGTATTGCTCACTTTCCTTCCAAACTCAGCTCCAAGTCCCTTGCTCCCCTGCATGGCAGTTTGTGGTGCCTACCATCATGGAGGGAAGCTGGCCCTCCCTCCTTTCAGTTCTTTTTAGGCTCCTTAAGGACCTTGTGTTCACGTAAGATCTTCCCCAACTTCCCAGCCTCTGGGCTGGATCTCGCCTCCCCTGGCTTCCCCTGCTCCTCTTTGCTCCCCAGCAGGATTTCGTTGATATAACTGAGTGTCAGGTTGCTGAAGACCATATTGAAGTGGTGGGTACCTCGCAGCTCCTGGACGTACACCTTCTGCTTTTGCTGCTCACGCCATCGCTTGCACAGCTCCAAGCTGCGTGTGCTGACGCTGTCGTCCCCGTCCCCATAAATTATGTCCACAGGGTCCTCATAAGGGAAACGCTCATCGTAAATGTAAGTCTCTGCGGTAGGGAAGCCTGTGCCATAGAGGCAATACATGTCCACCCCAGGAGGGGGTAAATCCTTCAACAAGTCCTTCATGTCCTCCCACATGTACCAGCCATCCTCCAGGTTGACGTCGTTGAAGAAGCGCTGGTAGTCGCGGTAGGTGTAGTTGTAGGAGGGTGTGGAGATGAAAACGTGGCTCTCGGGCCAGGCCAGGGTCGTGGGGAACATCCAGGGGCTGGTGGTGGTCATGCGCTGCTCTTCACGGAGCTTGATGTTGGACATGAGTGGGATGCCCTGTTCGTCACCTGCGGGACACACAAGGGCTCATCACAAATGGCACCATAACGTCCCCTCACAGACAGAGCCTTTGGGCAGCTGGGATCAGCCCTCCCCGCAGTGATTCACCACTGTCCCCTGGCCTTCTCCAGCTCAGCTCTTCCCCTCATTAGCCCTACCCTGCCCACAACCTTACGTCATCTCCTTACCCCCCCGTCTGCAGGTATCAAGAACAGCCTTCCAAACTCTTCTCTCCACATCTCTAGCTGCTCAGAGGGCCTGAGTGGAGACAAACCTGGATGTGTGATAGCACAGACCAACCCAGCCCTGAACATTCCCTGCAACCCTGGCACTTCCACACCTGCCTGCAGGGACAGGAGTGAGCAGTAGTCGGTGGCCAACTTGCATGTTTCCTTCAAGCCTTGACATTTTTGGTATGTCTGGAGTCCTAAGACCATGGAATGACCTCAGATGACCTTAAAAACATCTCTGGTTCTTGCGGCATTGGAGAAAAATATTAGCAGGTAACTTAAGGATGATGCAAGGGGCCAGATGTTAAAACCTGCAAGCACATGATTTTTAATCTCATGCATTTTTGGACTTGTGACTTGTAGATATTCTGGCCTGTCAGCATTAGGCAAGCGATTGTGGCTTTCTGGGCTGCAAAGAGGCTAAACAGGAACTGAGTCCCCCACCTCTTTCACCCTTTCTGTGCCCTTTCTCTGCCCACCACCACCCCTCCATTTCTGCAGGAGGGAAAGAAAACGAAGAGGTTGCTGCACCCAAGGAGTCACCCACCAGATGCCAGGATACGCAGGGGCTTGACGGCGCCTCCCCAGGGGGCACCCAGGGAAATGAACCCCCCAATGTACTGATCTTTCCAGGCTTGGGTCTGCTGCAGCAGGAAGTAGAGGACGTGCAGGTTGCCCATGCTGTGTGCGATGAGGAAAACAGGTCTCTGGTACTCATCGTGCATCTCCTCGATCAGCACCTTCAGGTTCTGGAAGTATTCAGGCTGTTCCTCTGTGGACAAGAGGGGAGCATGATGGCATGAGGGTCATCCTGTTTCCCTCTGAGCACCAGGGGCCTGGCCACAACCCCCAGACTTACGGGGTCCAACCCTCCAGTCGTAGGGAGCTGCCCGAACCGTCTGGTCCCTTACGTAGCCGTTGTTCACCAGGTTCTGCACCATTGTGTGCAGGTAGCCTGTGGGCAGAGGGAACGAGTGGGAATTAGGTCTGTGGTCTCCTCTTGTCAAGCTTTTTCCATTCTGGTCCTGGTCATGGCCAAAATGTTCCCTGGTAAGCCCTATAGCTCAGTGGCTCCAGCCAGACGTAGTGACTCTGTGCATCCCATTGAGTACTGGGGTCAAGGATGGGGTTCTCCCTGCCAACACTCAACTGGAGTGTGTCCCCCAGGCTAATGAGCCTCAGTCCCAGTGCCCTGGGCTCCCTGCAGAGCCGGTCCCTGCTGGAGACATGGAGACACCCCCCCCATCTGCAGGGAGCACATGGGATTCTCAGACAGCCTGGCTTCTCTTCCTCTCACCTGCCAGCTTGCTCTGATCCAGGTATTCCACAGAATAGGTCTTGCCAAAGCCAGGAACACGGATGTGCACCCCTGGGGCATTGGACATTTTCCGAGAGGTTCGGTTGTACACCACCCTGTGGGGACAGGACAGGAGGTGGCAGAAGAGCCATGTCCTCATGGGGAACATGGCTGGGGTGGAGATCACTGGGTAGCAGCTTGGACCTGGCTGTCTCCAAGCCTTGTGTGGATGTGAGGTGCACTGGGGCCCAGCCAGTGTCCACTCTGCTCTCCTGGCATCCCGGGACAGGAGGCTCTGATGGAACCAGCTTCCACAGTCCCCTCACTCTGCAGCCCTGGGCAGGGTGGAAGCATCTCCAGTGGGTGCTCAGGGTGGTCTGGCTGGGTTTGAGCACATGGCAGGGACTTGGGAAAGGGACAGAACCCCAGAGCAGTAGCCAGTCACTTGTGTTTCATGGTCCTCCCATTTTTTTCCATGTGTGCTAGATCATGGCCAGGGCAAGGAGAGAGAAGGGAGATCCAGGGAGCTCCCAGGGTAGGGTTGGATGGTACCTGGTGTTATCGATCCAGCAGTCAACTCCCACTGGCAGGAAGGTGTTGAGGTTGAGCCAGATGGTGAAATAATCCTCTGTTTTGCGGTAGCACATCCAGTTCACCACATCTGGCTTGTCCAGCTTTGCTTCCAGCTGGTTCCCAAGACACCCGGGCACTGGAGGCAGAGGGAGAGCAGAGGCAGTTACAAACCCCATCCCACTGATGCTGTGGGGCTGCCCAACCTGGTGCTTACCCCACCCCCCAGGTAGTGCTCCCCTGGGCTTGCCTGGGGATGGCTGGGCACCTGCTGGAGCAGCATCCCTGGAGAACAACCCTCTCCGCACAGGAGAGAGGATTCTTGGAGCTGAGATGTTGGGTGAGCATGAAAACAGTGCTAAAATGCATCCTTGGGAACCCCTAGAGCTGCATTTCCATGGGGTGACCCCCAGAGCTGTCACCCTTGGCTCACACATGTGAGTCCCCAGCAGCACAAAGTATCCTAGATTGCTCCCCCTTCCCTGGATGGGCTCCCACCCTCCTCTCCTTGCTGCAGCCTGGGGGAAGAAATGGGTGCTGCTTGGGGCTGCCCATTCATCATGCAGTCCTGACAACTTGTCCTGGAGTAGTGGTCAGTTCAGGGATGCAGAGCTCCCAGGGAGAGTTTCCTGAACTTTAAACCCTCCACACAGGCTGAACAAGGTCTCTGAAATGGTTCAGTGCTGAGTGGAACTGAATTCTGGAAATTCAGTGGGAATGGTGTGTGCGGGAAACACAGCACAGCTTTAAGCAAGTTCATTTGTGTGCCCTGGCTCCCTCAGTGGAGGATGACAGTCACCAGGGTGTTTGATCTGCCTCTGGGAGCATCACTGTGGTTCCCAGCAGGGCACCCATCCTGCTGCTGCCCTGAGAGGTGTGCCTATACTGGGATCAGACACCATGGAGAGCTTTCCCAGCTGTGTGCCATAGCCAAGAGCCAGCTCCTGGTGCCAGCACTGACTGTGAGGGTGAGGACAAGAGGTGAATGACTGCAAGGGACAGTGAACCTGGTGGAATGGGAGCACCAGGTGACGAATCCCAAGGCCCCAGCAGTCCAAGGACTTGCCTGCAATACAGGGCTGGGGCTGGTGTGGACCGTCAATGCCTCGTGCCATGCAGGAGGGGAAGGAGATGTAACAGTTACCTTCCTCAACCTGCCTCAGAGCTCCTTCATGCCTGTGGCACATCCTTAGAGGTACAGGGAGGGTCTAATCTTGTCTTCAAAACACCTGGATGGGGATCAGACAGGTGTAGGAGAGCCCTGGTAGGGAGTGGGCAGAAGGGACTTCCCTTGTCAGCAAGCGGAGCAGGATCATGAGCTGCTCTGACGGGTCCTGAAGGTGCACAGCCAGCACCCCCCTGCCCCTGGCACACAGCCCTGAGCTCTACCTCCCCTTCCAGAGGACGTTAGGTAATTATTAAGGGAGCTCTGTGAGGGCAGAGGGGTTATCAGTGGTCCCAAGGGCACTGGGGGTTTCCGGGACGTCCGGCCCAGGGGGATGGGTTACTTGTGGATGCTGAGCAGCACAAGGGGCAGCCAGGTGGCACAAGGGGCATCCGGGTCTGGCTGGGTGTGGGACATGGCCCGAGGCTGGTACCGAGGATTAAAGGAGATGCTCTGACTGTGAAAGGTAATCCCGAAAAGAGGCACCTGGTGACAGAGACCCAGCTCTTCTGACCACCACAGGACATGGAAAACTGCACCCCCTGATGCCCCTGGGAAGGGAGTTTACAGGGTCAGTCCTTGGCATTGCAGCAGGGAGGGCTCTTCTGCTTTTTCTCTTCTCCTTTTTAAGGGGAAACTCATCATGATTGAAAAAAAGGAGGAAAACCCCAACCCTGCTCAGCAGAGTTTTCATGGCAAAACCTGAGCTCAAGTGCCTGGTGATGGCACAGGGGCAAAGGAAGGCAGAGCCATGCATCACAGAGGTACCAGCTGGTGGTGGCTGCATCCAGCTCCCTGAGATGATGCCCCACATCTCCTTTAATCTCCCTATGCCCCTTTTCCTGCTGGCTTTCCCCCAGTCAGAGCTGGCATTGGGTGGCATGTAAGATGGATCCACTTTTGCAGCAGCAGAGGATGACTTAGCCATCTCCCGGGAGTGGGAGAAGACACAGGATGGGGTGAGCTTCAGGAAGGTGAGAGGTGGTGGATCCACTCTCTGCACCAATGGCAGCCTGTTTGGGAAGTGGCAGAAGAGGTTGTCCTGTCCCTCTGCCAGCAGAGCTCCCCAGACCCAAACAAGCCCTGAAACACTCTGTGGGCCAGGAGTGAGATTTCTGAGACCCATTTGCTTTTTGGGGTGCCCAGTCATCCCCTCAGCTCCAAAAAGCTCTAACCTGGGCACGGCCAGCCCTGTGTCCCTATCCCAGTGAATGGGAGGGGACTGAGGAGCTGTGTGACACCCTCACTTGGTGGCTCCAATCCAGACAGCCAAGAACCATGGCAGTCAAAACCCACAGAGTCACCAGCGGCGCAGGACCCCAGCCTCACTGTCTGCTTTGGGGGCTGCATGGCAGCCAGAGTGCCCACCCACACCCCGCAGGGTGCCCGCGCTGGCGCGACCTTACCGAGAACCACGGGCGGTGTGCTGTTTGTCGGGGGAGCTTCTGGGGTGGTGGTGGGTGGAAAGAGGACGTTGAAGAGCCAGAACTGGGACGTGGGCTGCAGGAGCAGCGACAACGTCAGCAACGCAGCCCCGGCGCCGCTGCTCCCCATGGCAGGCTCGGCCGGGATCCTCCGGACGGCTCCAAGCCAAACAGCCTTTTATAATTTTTACGCAGGTCCAGCCAAGAGGCACCCGGGCTGCAGGGGAGGGGAGAGCTGCAAGGGGCTGGCCATGAGGAGGAGGAGGGACGGGGAGGGACGAAGGACTGGACTTATGGACGTGCCATGGCCTGTCAAAACCAGCCCGGCAGTGCCGTGGGGTTCTCAGAGCCCCGAGAGCCCTGCTCAGGGGTGCTGCACGTTGAGCAGCTTCCCAGTGCCTCGGTGTCCCTTTGCCATGTTCTGGGGAGGTGACTGCCACGTTCTTGCCCCTGCGTGGTTCTCTAGGGGTAACACCCCAGGGCTGCCCAGGGCTGCTCCCTCCCTGCCTCGGTGAATGCAGCCCCTCTCTCCACTCCTCCTGCCCCTGGCGGGGGATGCTGGTGCTGCCAGTGTGGCCAGGCGGACCCCAGGTATCTGGGAGAAGATGGAGGAGTTGGGATAGGGAAAGACACATCTGGGCAGCTCCTTGTGCCACGTGGCAGTGCCACATTCCCTAGTGCCATCCTGGGCGCTGCCCCTGCCCCCTGCAGCATCCTCCCAGCATCCACTGGAAGGCCTCCTCTGTGACAGTCTCAGCTGGGCGCTGCCCCTACAGCTTCAGCCTGCAGTGGGTACTGGGGACCCTCAGGGACAAGGGCTGCTCAGGCTGGAAGGGATCTTAAAGTTCATCTCATTTCAAACCCCTGCCATGGGCAGGGACACCTCCCACCAGACCAGGATGCTCCAAGCCCTATCCAACGTGGCCTTGACCACTTCCAGGGATGGGGCAAAATCGTATTCTCCTGCTGAAGGGAAGATCTTTTCTTCCTCCCGGGAAGTGTCAGGTGGGACAGGGAAGCTGCAGGGCACTGGTGGGTGGGCTGGCTGGCAGGGTGAGTTCCCCGTGGGGCAGAGGGGTCCCTTCCTAGAGAATGGTGAGGAAGGGCAGTAGAATATGTGGGGTGGCCCTTAGGTGCCCACCGCGGGCTCTGTGTCCCTGTAACCCAACTCCCCGCAGCCGCCTCCCTCCTGCTTTAACGCGGCTCCTGCGAAAGCGCCGCCGGGACTCGGATTCGAGCCGAGGCTGCTGCGGCCGCAGAGCAGAGCTCGGGCCCCTGTGCGGCCACAGCCGCCGCCGCTGCTCCTGTCCCCGGCGGGACCCTCCTGCCTCCCTCTGCGAGCGGCGGAGGATTTACAGCCGCTCCCGCAGCATCCTGCTCCCCTCCCCGCCTGCGCATCCCTGCGGCACCGGCATCTTCCCAGGGCGCATCCCTGTGCCTGATCAGTGCCCAGTGAGATTCCCAGAACCCGGCTGTTCAGTCTGGCCTGCGCTGGCAGCCTCGTTGGGGTGGCGTGGGAGTGGGAAATATCAAAGTGGGTCCCCATGTTGCCCCGGCAGTGCTGCAGGAAAGCGGGGTCCCCCCTGCGTGTGACAGACACGCACCCCTGAGCCCTAATGTGAGCCTGGATAGCTCAGTTGGGAGAGCATCAGACTTTTAATCTGAGGGTCCAGGGTTCAAGCCCCTGTTCAGGCGCTGGCTTTATCCTTTAGGAGCCCATGGGCAGGTGCGGCACCTCCTCCTGCCGGGAAGGTCCCGATGTCTGGGGCAGCTGATGTAGGGGACTGTGGTCTCCACTGTTCCCTCCCTCAGTGAAGGGTGCTCGGGTGCCGCGACTGTCTTCAGGCAGTGTTCCTAAAGTTTGGGTTCCTGATGGCAACTGCTTTTTTAATGCGTGACGACCTCCATGAAGATTCTGAATGGACTGGAGCATCTTCCCTGGGCACACACTGGAACACAGGAGGCTCCAGCTGAATGTCACGAGACCCTTTTTTCACTGGGAGGGTGATGAGTGGAAGTTTCCCAGCAGAGCCCTCCATCATTTTAAGGGAATACAGTTCATGTGAGAGCAGAGGCTGCAGTGACTCGTGGGGCCACCACACTGCCTCAGTCAAGCCCTGGACTGCCCTGTAGGTGTATAGACACTTCAGGATATTTTTGCAAAATAGAAACTCTTTTAACAGAAAATCAAGCATTTTTGGATGAAAAATATCCCCTGTCCTATGTAAAAAATTTTTATGTTTTTCAACCTGAACATACATCAGTTGCTCAAGCATAGTAAATTATTTTTCGGGTAAGTTTAGTGGCCTTACACATCACACTGACTTTCTGTGGGGAAAAAAAAATAAAAAGAAAATATGAATGAGAAGTTATATATTTCCTTGTGTTCCTGCTACTCAGCTGGGTAAAGGTGGGGCAGGCACTGCTGCTGCTAATGGGCAACTTCTTCAGATATTTGCCTTCTCTTCCTCCCATATTATCTTTAGAAGGGAAAAATGCTTTTTGATCTTTCCCTAAGTAAAGAGATATGTGTTTTCAGTAAATGAATGTTGGAGGAGTGTGAAGTCGTGCAAGTAAGTGCCCTATAAACTGCAAATCCTAAAAGTAAATGTGCAATAACTTTTTTCTTCATTTCTTGCTCTGGATAAGATACAAAAGAAAATAAATCTATTTTGTGCTAGGAAAAAAAAAAAATCACTCTTTTTTCCCAAGCACCAGCAGTGCAGACGCCTGAGCCCATCTGCCTGAGTGCTGCAGCCTTCTGCTGCTTTCAGATGCCCCTGTAGCAGTGAGTTCCACTTCTTGGGATGAATCCAAGTGAATCCACTGCTTGGGTGGTGCCTTCACCACCAGCCTGTGCCACACCTTATGTAACTTCTCTTTTGAAAGCTGCCGACCAGAGTGAGTTCTGTGCAGCTGTCAGGAGAGGGCACCAAGTCCAAGCAAACAGGGTGACTCCATTAAGGCTCCAGAAGGGTGAAGGCAACAGTTTAAGAGTCTTCCTCTGGCTGAAGCATCTCCTGGTGCACCCAGAGATCTCCACCTGCTTCTTGGTGCCTGTGAGACCTCGATTTCCCAGACCTACAGTGTGTAAGGGTCACCCCTCAGCTCTGAGTGGGTTTTGCCTCGATGAGAAAACATCCCTGGAGGTCCTGCAGCCAAAATTCTGCTCCCCTGGAGCAGTGAGTGCCAGCGGCGGGACTTTCATCTGGTTACCTTCCTTCTTCTGCTGTGGCAGATCCTTCATGCCCTGGGGGCCAGGAGCTGAGCAAGCCGCTGCCTCCCACCTCCTCTCACTCTGCAGGGCAGCCACAGCATCTTCTGGTCCTCTTTCTGCAAAACTGTGAGGAAGTGGAATGTGGAAGGCTGGGCTAATTCCTCTAAATCCTCAAGATTGCCTGGAAAATGCTGACGTGCTTTCCCAGAAGGGTCACTGCAGCCTCACTGGAGAGACCCTGCACAGTGACTCGGAAATCATTGTCGGTATGAGTCTGGTCACTCTTGGACCATCCAAGCTTGTNCCCTCACAGCTGCCTTCCCCCCCCCGCCCCGCTCTTGACAAAAGTTGCTGTGACTCGGATTCGAACCGAGGTTGCTGCGGCCACAACGCAGAGTACTGACCACTATACGATCACAGCAGAGGAGATCCTGCCGCCTGCTGGGTCCTGCCACATGCCGGGACCACGGGGAGGAAAGTCCCTGCACTGTCCCCTCCCCTGGCATGGACGCCCAGCACAGACTGGCCAACAAATCCTGTTTAATTAAGGAGGCTACAGGTGGACTTGGATGCTGCTGCTCGGAGCCTTGGCAATCTGGAATGGGACCCTAAACGGTGCAAAACACTGGCAGTGCAGGGATGGCACCCAGGAAACGAGACTGCTGCAAAGGACAGCGCTGTTGAGGGGTTTTATGCAGTGGGGCCATCATCTTATAATACAGCAAAGTCAGGGTTATAATAATGTCAGCTAAATCTGAGTGATACAGATTTAAAGAGGTGAGGAATTAATTAACTTTTTAGCATTGTGTGCAATACAACAGGTTTGAGGGAATTTGGTTAAAAATACAACTAATGGCACAATGATCTCTATGGGGAGCTCAGTGGTGCTATGGGAAGGATACAGTCAGGGAGGTCTGGGTAATCCAGAATGTCCCTGGCCCCTGTCATCCATCCTCCCCAGGGTCCCACTGCCACCTCCCTGCCTGATCATGATGCTTCTCCAGGTTTCCTCCCCAATGTCATGCCTTCAGAACTGTACTTTGGTGACTCCAGAGCTGCATTTGCTATTCCTGGCCCTGGTGCAGGTTGGGCTCAGTGCTGGTGAATGCTGGTGGTGAAGAAAGGACTCAGTGGGGGTGAGAGCTCCCTGCTCCACAACCAAGGCAGCCTGCAGCCCCCTGGGTACCATCCCACTGCTGCCTCCTCCCCATCCCTCCATGCACCACGGGATATACAGTGGGGGATCCCTGGTGTCCCCATGGACCCCGAGGCCCCATGTGCCCATTTGGTCCCACACCCCACTGCATCAGCCCCATGGTGAGTCCCAGAGGACCTGTGGGCATCTCTGTTCATCATGGAGCCTCCAGTGCCACGTGTGCCCCATGGAAATGAACACCAAGAGCTATCCTGCCTCCACACACCAGCTCAGAACAGGGAGCAGAGCCGCTAAGAAGAGAGGTACAGACAGGATTTAGCAGGAACGCTGAATAGGTTCCCATCCCTGAGAGGGCTCAAGATTGCTCTTACAGAGTTCCCATTTGAGGCCCTGGTCTTCATGGGTGTTCTTAACTACCTTGATCTCTGCTGGAAGAACACAGCAGGGCATAAGCCAGGAAGATCATGTCAGGTTTTCTCTTCCTGACCTATGTGGTAGAGGAGCTAAAGATGAGCAGGCCTCTGCTTGGATTTGGAACTGACGAATGAGGAAGGATTCGCTGGGAGGAGTGTCTGAGTCCTTGTAAGGTGGGGTTGGCATTCTGAGGGAGAGCTCTGGGATGAGCCCAGGTACAAATTCCTATCAGGATGGTGTCCAGGTCCCCAGTTAGACAAGAGCCAATGTTCAGACCAGCCTAGCTCAATAATATGCGGAAATAACTGAGAAGAACTCCCAAAGCACCAGTGAGGACTCTCTCAGTGATAGTTAATAGAAGATCAAGGGCAGGAGGCTCACACAGTGCTACTTATTGTCTGTGGACATTTATTTACTAAGGGACAGGCACAACAAGGTGCAGCAGCAAAAGTCCTCACAGTCAGAATCCTGAATCAGCATCTCACCAGGGTATGACCTTCCCTTCCCAGTTCAAGAAAGCGCCAGTCTCCTTCTCAGAGATGGAGGAGAGCACCTTCAGCATCCCTTGCACACTGTCATCCACTGTCAGGGGAGGCTGTGGGGCAGAGAGAGAAACAGTTCTGTGCTCAAGGGTCTGCTCTGAAACAGATCATTGCTCTGGGCAAGAAGCATTCCCAGTTGCTCATCTCCCTCCCTCCTGTGTTTCCAGGGTATCTGCCCAGGAGCTCTCACACAGCCCAACATGAGACCCCAGCAAATTCTGCATTCCTGAACGGTGAGGTTCTCCCAGACCATGGACAAGAGATCTCTTACCTTAAATGATCCTGTGCCCCCCATGTCGGTTTGCACCCAGCCGGGGTGGAGAGCGACGCAGAGGATGCCGTGCTCCTTGTACGCCAGGGACTGGCACCTGCTCAGCATGTTCAGAGCAGCCTGTGGGCAGACAGGGAGGGGATGGTGGTGGGAGGGGAAGGGAGGCTGCCAGGGGACATGTGCAGACCCTACAGCTGGGGCAGGGATAGGGCAGAGGAGGCCACTTCCTGGAGTACATGATGTTCCCTCCCTATCCCTGTGTGGATGCCCAGCCTAGTTGAAGCCCCATCACAACATGTCCCTCTGAGGTAGGACCCAGGGCCAGACACATAACTGTGCTGTGATGGGTACCCAGGAACGGACAGGAGCTCAGTCACAGTGTAGAGAGGGGCACAGACTGAGGGGGAGGTTAGAAGGCAGTGTGATCATTTGGAGGGGAAAATCTCTGGGCCCACCCCTAGCAAAATCTGGCAGTACCTTGCTGCAGCGGTATGAGACAACTTGTCCAAACTCCCACACATACATATCCTCAATGGAGCCTGCATAGCTGGACATGTTGATGATGGCAGCCTTGCTGCAGCTCAGCCCTGAGCCTGGGCTCCCCTGAGCAGCCTTCTTCAGCAAGGGCAGGAATGCCTGTGAGGAGACAGAGGGGACAGGAGCACACACGGACACGGCACAGGGCGGGGGAGAAGCTCCTTCCACAGAGGGCAGCATTGACACCAGCACTGGGGCATCCTCCCTCCTCTTCCCACTGCCCCATCCTGCCAGGCTCCAGCTCCGAGCTCCAGCCCATGGCTCCACAAGTTTCTCATGAACTGAGAGTCCATCGGGGCACCAGAGCAGTGACAGGAGCCCCTCCCAGTGGCCCTTCACACCCTCTATAATGTCCAGCTTGAGGACATGGGAGGGGATCCTTCTGGAGCTGTGCTGTAGTGCTGGGGACTCACCTGGCCCATCAGCAAGGGTCCGATTGTGTTGGTGGTGTAAGTCTCAGTCATATCCTCCAGCGTCTCATTATCAAGGGAGTTTGGCTTTGCAATTCCAGCGTTGTTGATGAGGAGGTTCAGCCCAGAGCCCCCCAGGTGCTCCCCAACCTTGGCTGCAGCCGCCTTGATGCTGGCAGGGTTGGTGACTTCTGCAGAGCAGACACAGGGGAGGTCAGAGCCTGTGTCCCCATGGTGGAGTCCCCTCTGTTCCCCCCAAGGAGGTGGCAGTGCCCGATGGCCCCGCAGGCACCAGCCCGCTGGCACAGCTCCCTCCCAGCACGGGGCTCCCAGGGCGTGCCCAGCCTGGGCACTTGCCAGAGGAACTGGGGCAAAGGATCCCCCACCTCGGGGCACCTACCGAGCGGGATGATGATGATGTTGGGGTGCTTGGAGGCCAACTTCTGTAACTCCTGTAAGAGAGGGCACTGTGTAGGCATGGAGAGGCTGGAGGGGCTGTGCAGAGGCTCAGCCTTTCCCAGGTAAAGCCACATTGCTCTGGCTTCATCCCTGCAATACTGTGGATCCCACACTATGCTCCAGCTGGCCTGAACCCAATCAATGGGGAGGACACATGACCAAGTATCTCCACACATCCCATGCACAGCTGCTCCCAGTGGACCAGCCCAGCTGCCCTGTGCCCCGGGTGCCTGATGGCATCTCCAGACACTTGCAAGAACTCTCCTGGTTCCAATCTCCCCCTGGCACCTAGGGCTCCCATCCCTCAGCACAGCCACTGTCTCCCAGCCCGGCCTCACCTGTGCTCTCTGTCCCTTGGGGTCCCGACAGCCTGCAAAGATCCACTGTGGTGGTTTTGGCATCCTCAGGAAATGCTGGACAAACCCCAGGCCGAGGCCCCGGTTGGCCCCAGTCACCAGGACGGAGCGGACACAGAGCTCTGCCATGCTGCTTGTTCTTCTCTGCTCCAGCTCTCACTGTTTGCTCTGCTCCCTTATATTTCCTTATAGCATTTTCCACAGACACCCCACCCACTCAGGATTTACACCAACCCTTGGATCCAGGAGGAGCAACTGCTCCAGACCTTCAAACTTCAGGACACAGATTATGGCTGGGAGCCAGTCCTTGTTTCCAAAGGGCAAAAACCCTTGGTGGTGTCAGGTAAATTCCGCTGTTCTTGGGAAACTTCCTGCCATAGGCCAGGAGAAGGTCTTGTGGGTGAGGGGGAAGGAGCAGCATGTGGAAGGGATGTGGGAAGCTCCATGGCTCACATGGGCCTGACACCTTCACAAAAAGGGTTTTCCACATCAGACCCACACAACACTGGGAACAGGCTGATCTCATCCCCCTGCCCTGGTCCCCTGAGCCAGGACATTCCCCACGTGGCCATGAGCAGACAGTTGCTGCCTTGATCTTGCCTCCTCCAAGCCAATGCCCATTCGCTGATCATCAAGTGAAACAAAGCTCCCATGGAGGGAAGCAAACCCAATGGATCCAGTCTCCTGCCAGAAAGATGGGCACCTGCATGGCCAGGACATCACCAGCTGCTGGCCTTGCACTCCAGCAAGACACAAACTGCAGGCTTGCCGCATCTTCATGCAGCATCTGTGTCCTTGCAGCAGGAATTTCTGCCACTCATGGAGCAGGCAACCACGGGAAGGAGGGTCTGAGCTGCAGC
>WAAG01071212.1:0-14610 GCA_013390105.1 Tichodroma muraria | reverse complement strand
CAACCCCTCCCAGCGCCCCCCAGCACCCCCCAGCCCCTCGTGGCACTGGGGGGCTGCGCCCCACACCCTTATCAGAGCCCGTGACAAGGTGGCCGCTCGTAATGCTGGGCCCAGGGACAAGAACAACGCGACCCAGCCCTGCTCCCACCCACCAGCAGCGTGCCACCCTCCTCTGTGTCACGGCTTTAAAAATATCTCTAAAAAGATCTCTTCTTTTTCTTTTTCTTTTTTTTTTTTTCCCTTTTTTCTTTCCCTGTTTATTTATCTTTTTGAAGGCCTGACTTGGCCAGGTGGAAAAAGTTTGCATCGGAGCCGGGGCTGAGGATGGTGACGGGCGTCTGCTGGTTTGACGTGAAAAGGGGGGGAAAAAAAGGAAACTTTGCAATTCCATGCGCTTTGCCCAGAGGTGTGGCCACTGGCACGGCCCAGGCTGAGCCTAAACCACACAGACAGATCCTCAGGGAGGTGCTTCCAGTGGGAACACACAAACAGGGGCGGTGCAGCCAGGATTTTATGGGAGCAGAGGGGTCAGGATAATTGAAAAGGTTAATTGAAAGGCTAAAGAAGAATTTGGTTCTCCTGAGGCGTCTATTCCGGGTTGGTCACTTTGCCCAAAGCTGTGTGAGGAGCTGGCAGCTGTGGGTGACAGTGTTTGATCCCAGTTTGGATCCTCAGGTTGATCCAGGGAGTTTGGGATCCGCTCCAGCGGGATTGGTGGTGGGGACCAGCCCCAGCAGGAGGGGGAAGCTGCATCAGCCTCAACCAACGGAACCCAGCAGCACCCCGAGGTCCATTTCACATTCCCCACCCTTCCACATCTCCCACCTTTTCACCGGCTCCAATTCCTTCTGTCCTGCCCAAAAAACAAGCGTTGAGTTTAAATCCCGGACGTGCACAGCTCCAACCTAAAGCATCCCCAAAGAGGCAGCAGGAGCAAGGCTTGTTTGAAAGGAGCCAAGAGCAAACAAGGGAAGGCTCAGGTCAGGGGCACGTGGGGAATTTTGCCAGTCGAGGATCAGGAATGCGCAGACTGGGAAACAATGGAAGCAAGGGAGAGAGAAACAAACAATTCTGGGTAAAATAAAGGTTGAATCCCTCTGTGTTCCCCTTGTCTGCCCTACCAGCCTCGTCAGAATGACTTTAAATTCACAATTTCAAAGGATAATTGCACTTTAACAGGTCCCTCTTTACAGGAGTTGGAGCGGGGGAGCCAGGTGTGTGCAGCTGGGGAGGCTTCATTCCCATTCCCTTGAAATTCCTCGTGCCCTTCTGGAGGAAATTTTTCCTTCCTAAACCACAACAGAGTATTGAGATTCTAGATTTTGTATTTAATTGTCTTCATAAATTTCTCCAGAATTAATCCCCTATTTTTTCGCCTTTTCCTTTCGTACAGGTTTCGAGATTCCCAGAAAACTTGGATTTTCTCCCTTTCTTCATCTCATTCCTCAACCCTTTGGGCTTCTCCCCATCATTCCCACCAACACTGATCTCCCAAGTACAAGAATATCCTTCCCTCTGTAGAAAACCCACTCGAAATTTATGGCTGCGACAATCCTAGCTCCAATTATCACATTCTGGGGTCGGGTTTTGAGGTTTGGTTGGGTTTTTTTCACTAGGACAAAAGCAGAGCCACACAACAACCACCTAAAAGCACTTCAGTGGTGCTGAAGCAGTCTTGTCACCACGTGGGACGTGCCAAGCCACAGGAGATGTGACACAGCCACAGCTGCATTCCCATGGAAACCCAGCCCTGAACCCTCCAGAGCTGTGGCTGGATCCCGACTCCACCAAATACTAAAATTCCCAAATTCAACACAATTTTGTCTTGCCTGACACAAAACATTGAGAGCCAGACAGTTTTGTTCCTGCCATCCCTTCAGGCTAATTTAATCCTGCAGGAAAATGGGTTTGGAGTCTATTTCTGAGCCTTTTTCTAGGATGGGAAGAGGAAAAAAACAATGCAAGGGGAGGCCCTGAGCTTTAAATCTCACCCCTTCATTTTTTTTCCCTCCTCCTTTCTCCCACAACAGCAGCCTGGGACACCAAATCCAACTGCCTGGCTGCTGCAGGGCAGGAAAATCCAGCGGCACCGTGCCTCCAATTCCGTGTCGTGGCTTTGGGGAGGTTCAGAGCTAATTTGGTGCCTTTTCCTGTTTTTCCAAAGCAGGTAGAGGAGAGAGGGAACTGCTGGGAATTTGAGCTGTTCCAGCAGCTCCTGGGCTGGAGGATCCGGGGTGCCACACCCAGCTCCAGCCTGGTTAATACCGAGCCTAAAGCAGTTTGTCTGCTGCTGGAGGTGACCTTTTCCGGCCTTAACGGTTCCATGATGCAGCGGGATGGCTCAGGAGCCGCGGGATGGGGTTTGAGCCCTGGGGAGCTTCCATGGGCCCCTTCCCCTGCTCCGGGCATCGCCGGGGTCCCCCCGGAGCCGCCCAGTCTGCAGGGCTTCCACCTGACCCACGGGCATCAATTCCAGCATCATTCCCCAAAGCGGGGATGCCCAGGTGTTCCCGGCTGGAAGGGGCCCCCAAGGATCCCAAATGGCCCAGCCGGGGATCAAAGCCGTGCTGTTCTCAGGGCCCCGAAACACAGCAAATCTCCTCAAAGCCTCTGCCAAACACACGGAAAAAATCGAAATTAATCGAAATTAATCGAAGTAAAAATCGAAATAAATCTGCATATAAATATATAAATAATAAATAATTAGTATATGTAAGTATAAGTGTAAATATATAAAAATATGGATATACATATAAATAATGCATATAACTATAACTATAAATATAACTATAATTAGAAATATAATTAGAAATAGAATTAGAAATAGAAATAGAAATAGAAATAGAAATATACAAATATTTGTACATACAATATACAATTATATTTATGTATATGCATACGTATATACATACATATATATATTTATATATTTATACATATATATATATACACCTGTCAAGTGAACTCCAAGGGCAGTGATCTCCAGGGTTCTACAATATTTTATATTTTTAGGAGATAATTAATTGTCAGTGCCCCTGACTGAGCCAGAGCCATGCCCAGCTCCTCACCCTGGCTCCACGGACTCACTCCAGAGTCAGCAACAGCAATTTTCCAGCCGGTATCAAGCAGGGGCTGCTCAGAGCTGCTCCCAAAATTCCTAAATCAAGGAAACTCCGCTTCGAAACGAGCACCTTTGGGGAAGTTTGCCCAAAGGGGCCTCACTGAAATATCTGTCCCGACTCCCCTCTCCCAGAGCATCTGTGCAAATAAACACTCCCAGCAGCAGCCCTTCCCTCCCTCCAGGCTCGTGCCTGCCCTGGAAAATCGGGAGCAGGAGAGGGTCGGAACATCTGCTGTCCCTAATGGGAACAGCAAGGCTCAGCATTCCCCAGGTCCCGGCGTGGATGGGTCTCAAAAACGCATTTCATCATCTGGGCAGGGATGTCAGCACCAGTTGGTCCCGTCACCAGCATCCCATCCACCCCCCGCTCCCCGCCACCACAGCCAGGGACTTCAAAAAGGACGGGATTAGGGTCTAATTGGATTTCTGGTCTCAATTAGGGCACGAGGGAAAGCAACTGCAAAGCTGACAGGGAAAGCTGCAGCCATCTGTAGCAGCACGCGGGTGATCTGCAGCGCTGCCACCCCGCAGCCAGCAGGCAGGAGGGAAACCTTCCCCGGAGGGGGCCAGGACTCACCTGGCCCCGGGGGATCCGTGGATGTTTCACATCAGAATGGATGTAGTTCATCCACTCTGATGTGAAACATCCACGGATGTATGGATGTAGTTCACATCAGGGGTGTAATCAAACATCGCCTCACACGCCCACAGCGCCTCAGGGATGGGGACAGTACCTGAGGGGAGGTGATCTCTGGCTCCTTTCTCCTCCCAGGCACTGGGTCCCACGGGATTGAAGGAAGCAGCGCCTCCAGCTCGCTGGAGAAACCTCAGGAAGCTCCAGCGGGTTTCACCCCGAAATCACGCTGAGACAGGGTCCCAGCAAGCAAAGGAACAGCCTGGGGCACTCGGGGCACTTCAGCTGCCACGAGAGGCTCATTCCTGCAGCCAGAGGTTCCATGGCTGCTCCAGCATTCCCACGTGGGCTCTGGAGAGACAGCCCTGGGAGGCCTGGGAGCCAGTCCTTCATTCCAAAATGAAGGAGCGAGGCTGCTCGGGGGCACCAGCAGCTGTTGGGACCTCGCTGCTGGGAGAGGAAAAGCCCAGGCAAGGGGAGCCCCCCAAAAATGCCCAGCAGCACCCTCAGAGCCACCAGGCTGGGACTGAGGGGTGCCCCAGACTCTGTGTGGCCGCAGCAGGGTCACCCCACCCCGCCCAGCACGGCCCCTTGCTGACAATCCCAACAATCAGCCACGGCCACCGAGGAGCTCCCAGCAGTCCCACCCTCAGCAGACACAGCTTTCCAGCATGATTTGTGCTGCCCACAAGTGTTTGCCTTCAGCTGGTCCAAAATCAGGGGTGGAAAAGCAGCAGCTGGATGTGAGAGGGTGGGAGCAGCCCCTGCTCCGTCCAATTCCGAGGGCAACGCTGCCGTTCACACCCACACACCCTGGGATTGTGCCTTGGCCCCTTTCCAGAGGGGCTTCCAAGCTGGTTTTTCCTTCCTGTTGAGCAATCTGGGATTTGCTGGGTGTTCTCCTGGGCGATAGAGGTGGGGATGAGGGCTCAGCACGTTTTCGGAAGGGTTTGGAAGCAAGCCTTGGGTTTGGAATAGAATCAGGAAAGGAGCCCTCAGCAGTCACCAGCACTTTCTTCTACACCAAGGCAAAAAAATGAACTGAAATTTCACAGAGGTGGCACAAACAGAGAGGAAAGAACAAATGCTGAGGGAGGAAAAAACAGACCAAACCACAAGAGCTGCAGGCAAAGTGGTTCTAGAAAAAGGCAGGAGCTGAAGTGTGTGATTCAGAGTGTCAGAGGTTCAATACCATTGCCTCCAATTTAAATCACTTCTGAAAGAAGTGCAAAAGGAAGGTGATGAAAGGGGCCCAACGCTGTTCCCTGGTCAGAAAAACACAGCCCACTTGTGCCCTGTGGGGAAGTTTTGCATTTTGGCCAGACAGGGCCCTTCTGGAGCCTTGTTTTGCACAGTTGGAGACACCAGCGAGCCACGGAGGGGGAAACGCTCCCAGCTCCGAGGATGTGGAGCAGCAGCTCCGGCAGGAAGGGAGCACAGCTGGGAGTGCCTCCTGCTGAAGCCAGCACGGGATGGTCACATCCCCCTGGTCACTGGCCAAGGCCTCCCACGGGTGCTGCGTGGGTCCTTTTGGTGGAAGGAGCCACCAAAACCCACCCAGCCCAGCCCACCCTGCCACGGGACCCCTCCCACTGGCCCAGGCTGCTCCAGCCTGGCCCTGGACACTGCCAGGGATCCAGGGGCAGCCCCAGCTGCTCTGGGCGCCTGTGCCAGGGCCTCACCTCCCTTCGCAGAAAATGTATCTTCCTTAAATCCCATCCAAATCTGGGTTTTTCCCAGATTGCTCCTGCGGTTCAAGCTCTGGCAGCCAGGAAAGGCCAATTCTTAGGGAATCTCCAGTGCAGGCCTGCAGTGTGACTCCAGGGAAGGCAATGGCTCTTCCAGGTCCTTCCCAGGGGAGACGGATCAATCCTGGCCTCTGAGAAAGGCAGGGTTGGGACACTTGGATGCTTTCCCGGCCCTTTTAACTGCAGCAGTGTGGGCAAACCCAGGGGAACCTGAGGAATGCTGTATCTCAGGAATGCTGGAATGGTCGGCCTTGGAAGGACCTCAGAGCTCATCCCATCCCACCCAGGGCCACCTCCCACCATCCCAGGGTGCTCCAAGCTGGCCTGGGACACTTCCAGGCATGGGAATTCCACAAACCCTCTGGGCACCCTGTGCCAGGGCCTCCTCATAAAACCTTTCCTTAAATCCCATCCAAATCAAATCACAACCACCCTCCTCTCCACACTCCCAATTTGGAGAGGTGCTCAAGGACACTGGGAAGGCACAGGCAGGGAATTCCCACTCCTCCACATGGGATGGGGGTGGGTGACCCCCACAGTGGCTCTCACAACACCCCGATTTTGGGGAAAATCACAGAGCAGCAAAGCTGTGCCCACCCCTGGGCATGCAGGAGCTGAGGGACCCCGAGCCTCACCCCAGAGGCAGCAGGGTTTGACATTCCCACCTGGGATTCCTAAACCCTGCACCTTTTCCAAGGCAAATCCTCTGGACTGGAGGCAGTCTGCTCCCTGGAGGCTCCAGCTGCTCTGACCAGACCCTGGAGTGTCACAGCAGTGTCACCACGTGGCCCCAGCCACGGTGGTTCTCCTCAAGACCCAGGTCCACACACAATATTCCCATGGGAGATGATGGACAGGCAGCCCTCTGGAGGATCCTGGAGCTGGGATCACTGGGATTCTCCCTGCAGGACCTGAGATCCCACACCCAGCCCCTCCAGGACCACACAGAACCTCCCACGAGGGAGGGAAACCCAAAGAAAAGTGCTTTCCACTCACATTACAGAAAAAAAGAAAAAAAAGAAAAAAAGAAAAAAAAGGAAAAAGGAAACAAATAATATTTAATAATATTTAATAATATTTTCCCTGCACTATTCTTACACCTTATGTTTGGTGCACCAAGCTGGGCTTGGGAACCTCACCTGAGCTGGGATCACCCAGACCCTGCACTGAGCCTTGGGTTTGAAGCTCAGCATGAGGTTTTATTATCATCCAGCCCCTTTGTAAGCCAGGCCAGAGCCTTCTGCTGCCGTATCCAAACAAAAACTCGTGGTTAAGCCTGCCAAAAACTCCTCCGTGGATGTTCCCTCTGTGTTTGGAGGGAGAGAAATGCACAATAAACACCCTGCACCAACAGGGCTGTGGATTTGGGGTGTCCGTGTGTGTGTTGGACTTGTCCCCAAAGATAAGTTTAACAATTGGGTGATTTCTCCTGCTTTTTATTTTCTTTTTTCTTTCACTCCCCCCCTCCGCTTATGCAGTGAGTTCCTAATATCCTGATTGGAACCAGATTTGCATGAATTAGGAGTCGAAATTGGAGCAGCGACTGCTGTGCAGAGGATGTAAAGGGAATAAAATGAATGGGGTATTAACCTTCAACCACTGAATATTAATCAGTGTTTCACAAAAAAGAAAATACAGAGGCTGCCACACTAAATATTTTTAGCATTTATTGACGGGCTTGATTTCCTCTCTCTTTTAGACCTTTTGCTTCCAATCACGGACCATAAAAAATCACAGCGAAGATGGAGAGGGCTCGAGAGGGGGAAGGGGTGAAGAAAAAACCCCGAGCTCATCCATTTTCTTGGATGCTGGAGGATATTTGTGAGTTATGCAACACCAAAACCCAGCTGACAAACAGAGTTCCTAATCCCACAAGTGCTCGGTTCAAAGGCTGGGTTCTCCAAGTCCCAAACCAAACAGAAATCGACCCTGGAGCCCAGCGAAGCCTTCGGAAATGAAGGCACCGTAAAGAAATAAACTCCTTAAAAGCCCGACTTCCCCTGTGCTGAAAGGTAAAGTGCACTTGAAAATCAGCCCAATAAAAGAATCGCCTCGTTAAGTGAATATTTCGATTCTCTTTTTGCTCCGGTTCATCAAAGTAACCCCGTGGAAAATAAAATATAAATCTTCTCTCTGGAATGGTGACATCCCCATGGCACTGGAGGTGCTTTGGGAACAGCAGCCAGAGGAGGCTGGTGCCCATCCCAGCTCCTGGGACACAGGGCAGTGGTTAAACTGGGAACTTTACAGGGATCAACAGCCATGGCTGTGGGGTTTTTGGGATATTATGGGGTGAAGGGTGGGATGGGCAGTGGGAGCAGGAGGTTGGCGTAAAGTCATCCCCAGCTGGCAGGGAACCCACACCAAATTGCGCTGTCACCCCTGAGTTTTCTCCCAAACAATGTCTAAAATACCAAAGAAAACCCCTCACACAAGTGGAAAACCCCAGAGCCTTTTCTTTTGTCATTGCTCCCCTGCAAAAATTTGGCACTGGCGGGAATTTAAAAGTCAGATCTGGGCAGAGACAATTCCCAAGCTCCCAAACTCTGCTGCCCTTCTTGACGCACCTCTGCCAACCAGAATCCATTTGTTTCCACTGCCTTCTTATCAAGTTACCTGGATTTGTGTCAATACTCAGAAAGGGTTTGGGGGGGCAGAGAGAGAGAGAGAGAGAGAGAGAGAAAACAGCGGTAGGTTTTCAGGAAATAGCAAGTTCTTTTTCACTGAGATAGAAATCACTTGGCAGCCCACAGTGAAATACTTCTGGGTTCCAGAAGAAAGCCGGGGGGGGAAAAAGCAAGCAAGGAAAGGGAAGATGCTAATGAACTGCAGAGGAGAGAAAAATAAAGTTGAAAAGAAAAGGAAAACAAACGAATCGAAGTGAAACTCGAGGTTGGGCAGGCATCCGCATCCAGCTGATCCTCAGGGAGCTGCAGGGCCTGAGTCACCTGATAAGGAGAGACCTCCTTTCCTGGGAATGCTCAAGGATAGGTGGCGTTAAAGGCCCAGGAATTGCAGCATTCCCACCGTTTTGGCAAAAAGAGTCCTCAGGTACCAGGTCAGCACAGATTTATGGACGTGGTCACCTCTGCCTTGGGGAGATGAGAGCCCGGCAGGGGTCTCTGATGGTGGAAACAGCAATAAACTCATGGAATCATGGAATGTCCCGGGCTGGGAGGGAACCACAAGGCTCTTCTGCTTCCTTTTGAAACCCCAATGGCCCTGGTGAGCTGGGCCACATCCCCTCCTTCGGCGCCCTAAAATCTCCTGCCAGGACCCGTCAGGTTTGCTGCAAGTCCTGTGCCTCTGAATCAGAGCGAAGATAATCCAGTGAGGAGCACTGGGGGTGCTCCCAGTCCCACCCGAACAGGGGGAACCCCAAAGTGTCTCCCAGAGAGGGCCAGGCCAGCCCAGTGCCTCCACAGGCACCTCCAGTGCTCCCGGTAAAGCCCCCTGGAGCAGCCCTGCACACCTTGCTTAATGGGTCCTTTCCAGCAAAGCTGAGTTATTCCACATTCTCGTGGATTTGGTGCTCACTCAGCTTCTTCCCTGGGGGGAAAAAGCGGGATTTTTGTGCTTTTTCCTTTCTTTGCGTGTTCTGGGACCGGAGGCTGCGTTCTTCAGAGCCCGCACGCACAGGCTGCAATGGAAACGTGATCCCCTCCAGCCTTTATCATCTGGTTCTTATCTTCCAGCTGCTCCCTCCCCTTAACTCCTGGAGCACAGGGAGACCTGGAAAAGCCCTCGTGCTCCAAGGAGAGCCCCAGGGCTGGGAAGGAGGGAGAGGCAGCAGCCCCAGTCCAAGTGTTAGGTGGGAACAGGGGTGGAGCTCCTTCCTGCCACCCATTCCTGCTGGCACGTCCCTGCTGGAAGTCGCTGCCCGGGGCTCTGGTGACCTGGCTGAGTTGAAGATGTCCCTGCCCGTTGCAGGAAGGTTGGAATTTATGAATTTAAAGGTCTTCTCCAACCCAAAGTGTTCCATGATTCTGGGACTCCACCCTGGCCGCCGTGTCCCCCGTGGCTGTGAATTAAACGAAGGCAGGTTTAGATCAGTAATTAGCAGGAAATTCTTCCCGGGGAGGGTGGGAGGCCCTGGCACAGTTTTCCAGAGCAGCTCTGGCTGCCCCATCCCTGGGAGTGTCCAAGGCCAGCTCGGGGCAACCTGAAGTTGTCCCTGTGGAACAGGATGAGCTGTGAGGTCCCTTCCAACCCAACCCATTCCATGATTCCATGATTTATTCCCTCTCAGCATCTCCACGTCAGCCAGGCAGCAGCAGGACAGTGATCAGGTGACCTTCCCAAACCCCAGGAGAGATCCAGGGACCTTCCCAAATCCCAGGATGGATCAGGTGACCTTCCCAAATCCCAAGGGAGATCAGGTGACCTTTCCAAACCCCAGGAGGGATCAGGTGACCTTCCCAAATCCCAAGGGAGATCAGGTGACCTTTCCAAACCCCAGGAGGGATCAGGTGACCTTCCCAAATCCCAAGGGAGATCAGGTGACCTTTCCAAACCCCAGGAGGGATCAGGTGACCTTCCCAAACCTCAGGACAGATCAAGAGACCTTCCCAAACTCCAGGAGGGATCCAGGGCCCTTCCCACACCTGAGGAAAACCTTCCTGCCTGCTGATCCTGCCCAGGGAGGGCACCCAGTCCTTCCACTTTACACCAGAACTGGATTGGATTTGAATCTCTGGGAAGACAAATTTCTTCAACCTTAAAAATATTTAATTTTTTTGTCATCTGGAGGGATCTATCAGGGTCTTTTTCATCACTAAATTCCTGGAGTTTCATCAGGGATTACAGAACTGAGACAAACAAAAGCATCCCCCAATTTCCATGCTGCACCTTTGAGACCAGAAAAGTGCCAGATGGATTTTAATATAAATAATTTTACTTTCTCTCTTTTCTTTTTTTTTTTTCCCCTGTTAAACTGTCTGTGTTGCTTTTTAACCATTATCCCGAGCACATGGTTCAGCCTTCCCCAAAACCAAACCAAAACAAAAAATCCTGAGGTGTGAGAAGATTAAAGATTTCGAGATCTGGACATTTTCAAATCAGAACCACATGTTGGGAATAAATGGGGCTGGCAGGCAGCCACCACTTGGAAAAGCCAAGGAGCTCTGGCTTTAAAAGGATCCCCTGAAAGCCTGGAGAGAACAAGAGCATCAGCACTTCCCTGCTGTCCTCAGGACCAGGATAACTCCAGGGATTTCTCACATCTCCATGTGCTGGTTCCCACCTACAGGGTCATCACAGCCATTTCTGAACCATCTCTGGTGATTTCTGAGTGTTCCCACTGCCCATCCATGCCCAAAATTCCAGCAGGCTCAGGCTCCTCTGAGAAAACTTCAAAGCCCAATTCCACGTGGATCAAATCATGTCCCACCAAGATCTCCAAGGAAATTGCAAGGGAAAAAGCTCCAAAAGCTCCTGAATTGAGGGAGCAAATCCATCCTGGAAAGGACAATGGAATGGCCAGAACCCCTCTGCAGCCATGGATGAAGAACAAGGATGTCAGGAGAAGGCAGCTGAAGAAGAGAATGGCTGGATCCTGGCTTGGNTCACCCCGATGTGCCAATGGAGCAGAACTTATAAAAGTGTGGGACCTCGTGCATTTTGTGCCCATTTTGGGTCCATCTTGGGTGTGCCCAGCCGGGCTCTGGCACTGCCCAGGAGTGCCCATGGAGCCTTTTAATCAATGCCTGCTTCATCCTTCTGCTCTGCCTGCTCTCTGCTCCAGCCCAGCCTCCGGAAGGCATCAGGCCAGGGAGCTGCAAAGGGTCAAGAGATGGCTCCAAGCTGCCTCTTCTCCCCCTTCCAGCTGCTTTCTGCCTGTGATATCATCATCAAATCATCATCATTGTCAAATCATCACCAAATTATCATTAGATCATCATCAAATCATTGTTGGCATCATCAAATCAAATCATCATCATCATCAAATCAAATCATCATAATCAAATCACCATCATCAAATCACCATCATCATCAAATCGTCATCATCTTCAAATCATCATCGTCATCATCATCATTAAATCACTATCATCATCAAATCATTATCATCACTGTCATCAAATCATCCCCAAATCATCATTAGATCATCATCAAATCATCATCATCATCATCATCGTCATCATCGTTATCATCATCATCATCATCATCAAATCACCATCATCACCAAATCATCATTGTCAAATCATCATCATTAAACCATCATCATCAAATCATCATGGCTTGCTTTGGGTGGAAGAGACCCCAAAGATCACTTCATTCCAAAGTTTCCATCCTGGCTCAGAGCAGCCCGCCTCCCATCCCAGCCCAAAATTCACTGCCCAAACCCATCTCCAGCCCAGGGTTTTGATCAAACGTTCCTCATCTCACAGGCACAGCCTCTACTCAGCACCAGCACCCTGAGCTATCCCGAATTTTGCTGGAGTGGGAGCTGAGCAGACCCTGGCACAGCTGGAATCCCACCCAGGAGGGGCCATGGTTGATGGAATCCCACCCAGCTGAAGGCTCGGGAGCCTCCCAACTATCCGAGTTTCCTCCTTCGCGGCAAGGTAGATGCATTTCCAAACAGCAGGAGAGCATCCCAAAAAGAACCTGAGGGAATTTGCTCCCCTCCACTCGAGTTTCTCACCCCGGGAATTTTCCTGCTTGTTACCAGGAGAACCACCCAGAGCAGGACTCTGGGCCTCATCGGTGAGGAGAAAAAAATGAACATAATTACCTGTCCACGATGGTCAACTTGCTTTACATGAAATCATATTCTTGGTCCTCCAGTCATTTATGGGGTCTTTAACTCTTCCCTTTTTCTAGGGGGCTTTCAAAAATCTCCTTTATTAGGGGAAAAAGATTGGAGTGCATTAGGCAGAGTGCCAGGAGCCATGGCAAACTCGGATTTTTCCATCTTCATTACAAGTTCAAGTAAAACCTGCATATAAAACCGAAATGAAAGGCTACATTATAAGTCCATTCTGAAATGTTTGCCTGGAAGTAAAACATTGGACTGCATCCTTTTTCTCCATGCTGAACATTCTGGTTCTGCGCGGAGCACATTTTTCAAGTCAGATTTTTGTTTTCTTTCAGATTTTATTCCGTTTGCTCACACAGGGTGGGTCGTCTGGTGGTTAGAGAGAGGCATGGAGGCAACTGGGCTCCAGTCTCAGGTTGTTCCTGGTCGCTCAGGGAGTATTCCTGGTTTTAGCCAGGTGATTTGGGCAAATCCTGCCAGCCCCAAACATCATTTTGGGGTTTTATTTCCTTTCTTACCAGTGTAACAGTGATGATAATTCTGTGAGGTTGCACCACTCGTCAAATCTGCCAAAGAAGTCACTCCCCAACAGAGCAGCTCAACTCTTCCCACTGCATTTTCTGCTGGATCTGGAAGCCAGAGGGAGAGGTTAAGGAGAGGTTAAAGAATGGCAGGAACTGTCTGTTTGCTTTGCAAAACCGTGATTGGGAAACCTGAAATTCCCCTGTCTGCTGTAAATCCTGACAGGGGGCTGTGCAGGAGACACTCAGCCAGTCCTGCAGTGACACCTGAGTGGGTTCATTCCTGCTCTGGGTCACCTCAAGCTGCTCTGGCCTCAGCCAATCCTGGGAGGAGGCGAATTCTGCAGCTGCCTCTCATTTCTGGGCACCTCCTCACCTGGGCCAGGAGGTCACGGCCACAGCAGGGACTTCCTTCCCTCTGGCACGGGGCTGAGCAGCTTCCCCAGGGCTGCATGGGGAGAAATCTCCTCTCCAGCCCCTCTGGAGCAGCTGGCACTGAGCTTTTCCTGGGAGTCATGGCCTGGTGCGCAGCTCACAGAAACACCGGGCTGAGGGGCTGAAGGGAAGGAGAACTGCTGGAAAATCTCTGTCCCAAGCTGCTCCTGTTCCAGATGGGGGTCATGAAAGGCCAGGGCTGGGCTGGGCTGCACGCTGTGCTGAGCATGCAGTGGATCCTGGCTGTGCTTGAGGCAATCTGGGATTCCAGAGCTTCCTCCTGGCTCTGGCCAAGCCCCAAATCCCGGGGACACGATTCCCACCTGCTCCTGCCTTAAGCCGGACTGGGGCTTATCGGAGTACCGCCAGTCCAGGCGTGGCAAGGGGTGCAGCATCTGCTCCTGGGGGACAACTCTGACCCTCCCCGACCTCCTGGTGTGGCTCAGAGGGGCTCGAGGCAGCAGTTGTCCCCTGGGGGACGGCTTTGACCCTCACAGATCTCCTGGTGTGTCTCAGAGGGGCTGGAGCATCCTGCAGGAGCCCATCACACTCCGTGATCCTGCACATCCCCCCCTGCCGTGCCCTGGCACAGCCTTTAGAGCTTTTCATCCATCCTAATGATGCTGGAAAACCTCTTCCATGAGGCTGGAAGGAGCCCCTGCTCCTGCTGGATCTGATTTCCCTCCTGCTCTGCTCTGCTCCTCTCCGACCCCAACCTGCTCCATCCTGGCCCTGTGCAGCCCGGGGGCCGCGAACGGCGCGGGGGCCTTTTCTTTTTTCTTCCTCCATCCTTCCTTCCGCTCCTCGCCATCAATTAGCAGGCAAAGACTTCTGAAAAGCTCCTTCCTCCCTAACCTTTGGCAGCCCGGTGTGATAATGACCCCAAAAAAGCTCGAGCAGGGCACTGCGCGGGGTGCGCGGCCTTGGCGCGGCAGCGGAAGGCGAGGAAGGTGACCTTCATCCCTCCCTCCTCTCGCTTTCCTCCCCCTGCAGCTCGGACGGGCTCGGGGCTGCCTCCTCCCAGCAGAGAGAGTTCCTCTGCAGAGGCGTTTCTGTAATCAAAACTCAGGGGGTGCTTCTGGAGATAACCGTGCGAGGTGTGCAGAAGGGCTTAAAAATAATAATTTGAATTATGCAGTCCTTGAATCGAGACATGAAGGCGGGGGGGAAGGGCTCTCTGGATTTAATTTGTCATTTCTTCCTCCCTCCCTCAGCGAAAAGTTTGGACTTCCTCCCAAACTCGAGGCTGCTGTAGCTTCCCCCCAAAAACACAATTTACAGCTTATTTTGCCAGCAGCTGTGGGGGTTCTGGGTCCTTCTGTGACGTTTTCCCTGGCGCCTGCAGCTGCTCTCACAGCCTGGAAGGTGCAGTGTGGGGTTTTCAAGCCTTGTGG
>WAAG01071182.1:0-10369 GCA_013390105.1 Tichodroma muraria | reverse complement strand
GATCCCCAACTCATATGTCAGGTCAGTCTTTGATGAGCTAATCACAGAGAATTAATTAACCATACCCCTATGTATGGAAACCCTAGAAACTAAAGAAAGATGAGTGGCTTTTACAGTGTTTGCTCCATACAAGTAGAAAAAATTCCAGCCAGGGGACATCAAATTTCCTTGGAGTAGGGTTTTCCCCTGATGCAGCACACAAAGGTGATTTCAGCTGTCTTTTTGTTTCTGGTTCTTCTACCCACACAGTTCTTTTATTGCAACCCCAGCAAATAGTGTCTGGGGTTGGAGATTGAGCTGAGAATACACTAAAGGCAAATCCCAATTCTCTCAAACACCAAACCTCCAATCATACCCAGCATTAGTGCCACACTTCATATTTGAAAATCTGATCTGTCTGTAACTGGCTGCTGAACACTAAAAATTAGGATCTTTACACAGATGATGGTCTTTTAAAAAATGCATTTCATTAATTTACTTTGACTAAACTTAGTCTGACACTGAGACACAAGACTGAAAAGAAAAATAAATGTATTGATCAATATTTGCTTAACAGGTTAAGCAGTTACTGTGTAGTTGAGAGGTTCATTTTTCCATAAGTTCACTAGCATGGAGAATTAAAAAATAGCTAGATTCACTGCACCAGTCCTGCTCCTGCTGACAGCAGTACAAGCTTTGTATTGAACAGGAATTATATTTGGGTGCAAAAACTTTCCCTATAAAGTCAGAAACTATCTTTTACCTGTTCTCTGGCAATGTAATTCAGAGCGCCTGATGTCTTCTCTTACAATGCAAGAGTAACATAAAAACAATCATGTAAACCTCTCTATCTTTACATGTGTGTATGTTTTAGGCATGATTTTGAGAAGTGCTAGACATTGACTTCTTTTCACTACTGGAAGCTAACAGAGCTTCTCCTGGACAACATAACTGTATGCTCTCATCTAACATAACTGGAGGGGGAGTTGGTTGGGTATTCTTAGTGAAGATATTTAACAACTGGCCCATAAACCCAATCTCCATCAGTGGTTGTGGTGCGTGGATATCCAGTTAGGAGCAGACGAAGGAGATCACTGCTCACAAAAGCAGTTAAGCACCTGGAAGAAACTGAGCTTCTTGAGTGCTTAATGCTCTTCATGTGCTTAGGTGAAAAAGGCTCCAAAGACCCCATGTGACTTTAGACCATGTAGTGTTCTCCATTGTGAGAAAATACTATGTAATGCACTGATAAAAAGGTATTCTTTATCCCTTGCATTGATCTGATTCCTCACTGCTTTGATATTAATGTGGCTACGTGGACAGATGTGAAGATGCAGATAACTCAAGTTTGTCCTTTCTCTGCATTTTTCAAGAAACAGCAATTTCTAGGCTAAGTCAACAGATTTGAGTGTTCTCAGACTCCTGACCAGTCCAGCCTGTGGATGGGATTTGAAGTTGGTGTCAGCATGCTCCTGACAATATCTGGGATTTAAATTGACCCTGACCCAAAACCACAGCAGGCTAACCTTGAGTAAAGTGGAATTGATCTAATGTGGGCTGTTAGCTATGGCATAAATCCAAGCATAACTGCCAAAGAGTTGGATTTCCAACAGTAATGTGGTTGGTTATAATTTGGAAAGCCTGCTCCTTTCACTAGGCAGTCACAGTTACAAGTATAGGGATTTGAGACATCCTGGAGAAGAAACTAAAAGAAAGCCAAGAGGACAAGTGGAGGTCAAGTAAATATTTCTCTGAAAAATAAGGAATCAGCTCCTGCACTTAATTTCTTACTTTCATGTGTATGACTAAAACACCTCAGTAATATTAAAAATGGTGCTCAGTGTGATGTACAGCTTAATAGTATCTTTAATCAGTAGAAGCTAGGCTTAAATAAATTTTTAGTTCATGGATTATTGCTGGACCATGTAAGTTGAGGAGATAGGTTTTCTGCTGCCAAAATTTATGACTTATCCAAAGTCAGCAGAATAGATAAATTGACATATGCCTTATCTACAAAAAAGAATGTGATTGGGATGAATTCCCAAGCAGGTGATTATGTGAATGATGCAAAAGTCAAGATGCATGTACACACTGATGGAAGAGCAAATTGGTTTTGGCCCTTCCAGCAAAGGCATTCCCACAAGTAAAAAGTAGTTACTATGAAACAAATCCAGTGTCAGGAAAATGGAACAATCACCTGGAATTCAGCCCAATTATTTTCTGTAAGTTCTTATATTCTACATGTACCAGGAATGTAACAGAAGTGACATTTGATAACCTTTTATCTCAGCCTCAGTCAGCTGGGGGCCTGTGCACACAAATAAGGAGCGGAAAAGAGTAAAGCAAGAACATTTTTAATCTTTCTTTTTTTTTTTTTTTTTCAGATCAACCACAAAAGTCTGTGGGTGTAAAAACCTCATAGCTTTTCAAAAATGGTGTTCTCATTAATTCTTTTTTTTTCCATTTAAGAATAGAAACACTCTTTTAGTAAGGTAAATGTGCTCATTTGCATTGTTAAGCAATATTTCTAAGAGTTTTCAGTACATTTTCATAGAAAACAGAAACTTAAAATGAAAAGAAAAATAATCCTTTCCCATCAAAGGCTAATTGATTAATGCTTTGCTTGAATAATATCAAAATAAGAGAATCCATTATGGCCAGATTCAGAAATAGCATACATCACATTTTGTTTAAGCAATTTATGCTTCAAGTATTTATGTGTAATAATATGCAGTTATTAATTAATTTCAATGCTAATACAAGAGGGTTAGGATGAGGTTGCAAACCCTAACAGTTCTCACAACTGGGGATAAATCATGAGTTTGAATTTATAAAAATAACTAATTCAGTCCTAGAAGGAGGTGGGCATTGTTGGGCCAGTGGGAACTAATGAAGAAAGTGCCAAAAGGGAGAGCCCTGATCTATGTCACTTCTTGTAACAGCCAATCCTTACGGAGCTCTCTTTGCATACTGACGTCACCCTGTCACTTCTGCCACACAACCTGAGGGTTCACAGGATGCCAAAGAGCAGATTTCCCCTCAGATCTTGGCAATCCTTCAAGGTAACTGTGCCAAAATATAGCTTTCCTCTCCAAATAAAAGGTTGTTGGTAAGAAAGCATAATCTGTCAGAAAGATATTGCTCAATCAGTCCTGCCAATGTCATACTGCCTCTACAGGAAGCAGCATGTCCCAGCCTTGGCCAGGGATGCAGGAAAACACAGCAGGCTGGAATTTGCTGCCTGTTTTTGTGATGTTCCTGCTGCAAAGTCCCAGCCTGTCATGCAGGTTTCCCACACACCTTCCACTGCAGTCATCTGGCTCTGCTGTCAGCTTCCTGAGGAGCACAGCATAGGCACATGCTCTTGGCTGGGTCAGGAAGCTGCATGGAGAGGCACAGAGGCCAACCAGTGCAATTCAGCACTTCTGGCCTCTCCAAGAAAAGCAGCGTCTTCCTACTGTGTCTTCATTTCCTGCATAGATGTCCTGTCTCTCAATGCCACCCTTCTGCACTCCTAAGGGGTAGGTTCTATAGCTCATATCACAGCACATCTTTCTGCAGACTCCTAGTCTTCCACTGCAGCTACACCAGCCTATCCCAGTTAAGCCAAGGAATGCACCCCACAACACTTGCAGATGCAGCAAGTGCAATTTGAGGTGTCTTGCTGGTCCTTGCATGCAACATATTCCTTGTACTTCACCATGATGGGTGACTCTGGCTACTAAATTAACAAGCGTTAATGAATGAAAGAGCAAGACCTGGACAAGGAAAAGCAGAGCTATTGTTGGATTTAATTGAAAATTAATATTATTGCAAAACATTTAATTTCTTCTCACTGTGATTTATGAGAAAATATTTAAAGGAAAACTGAAAAATACTCTAGCAACAGCAGGAAAGAAGGCGTACAGGGAAGCAAGTTATATCTGAACTGTATAAATGTACTTGATCTTCAATAACTCATTAATAACAGGGTCATACTGTTTATTTTTTACTGCAGATGTGATTTTTAGGATTAGGCCTATCAATATTTATTCTTGTTTAACAGAAGGCAAACATCCGGTCAGCCCTGGCAAATGTTATCCCGAGAATGGCAATTTCATTATGCTTTAGTCACAGAACAAACCTTTGGTTTCTAACAGGAAGGTGAAAGTACAAAATGGGGAGAGTTGGTAACCCCTGTGCCTAATGCTATGATAATTAATCAGTTACAAACCTGTGAAGTTGTTAGAGATCCCAGTTATCTCCTGTCAATGTAAGGAGCAGAATTTCTGTTCCTTTCATGGAGGTAGACTGAGCTTTTGCTAGAAGTGAGGGCTGTATATGGAACTGTTTTATAGAGCAGCAAAAGCATCTGTAGAAACAGATTTTTCTGAAAACTACAGTTTCTAGATGAGGTTCCTCTTTCACACAACTCGTCTTGGTGTTGCTCAATGGGGTTGAAATGCTGAGAAGCAATTTTGACTTTTTCAGTGTCATTTCTCTGAAAGTCTCTGCAGGAAACACCCTGAAAGTCTCCTGCATTTTTCTGTCATATTGCTACTCAGGACTGCCTGTAACTCTGTAGGTTCTAATATTGAGAGCTAATCTAAATTAGCTCCAGATATCTAAAAACTCTAAATACAATTATTTATTTTAAAATAACAAAGCTAACCAATATGATGGTTATATGATAACCAACATATATCAGATGGAGCCTAATGAATATGAGATATATTTGCCAGAGGAACCTGAAGAAGGGTTTAAGGGGTGCTCTGTGGACTTGGCTGTTTGCACAGTTCTTTGTTGTGTATCTTTATAGCATTTGAGACACTCACAACCCCCTGGGATGTAGCAAAGATTCACCAGTCCTGTGGGGGCTGGGGAAAGAGGAGACGCCAGACTGGCCAGAGGCCCTGCGGAGTCGCCCACTCGGCACCGCTCGCTGCCCGCGCCCCTCTGCGCTCCCCACAGAGCCCCACACGCCTCACCACTGGACTCACAGGTTTTGTAACTCACCCCCATCAAAACACAACGTAAGTTCTCTTCCTGTGAAATATTTAGGGATGGCTAAATCACATAGAATCTGAGAAGCATACGATCATTAAGGGTGGAAAATATGTCTGAGATCCTTGAGTCCAACAATTAACCCAGCACTGCCACATCCACCATTAAACCATTGCCCCAACTGCCTGAGCTATATGTTTTTTGAACATTTCCAAGGACAGTGACTGAATCACTTCCCTAGGCAGCCTGCTTCAATGCTCAATAACCATTTCAGTAAAAAAATTTTTCCTAATATCCAGCTCAAACCTCTCCAGATGCAACTTGAGGATGTTTCCTCCTGTCCTATCACTTGTTGCTTAGGAGAAGAGGCTGATCCCCACCTGGCTACACCCTCCTTTCAGTTGTAGAGAGAAATTAGGTCCCCCTTAAGCTTACTTTTCTCCAGGCTAAACACCTCCAGCTCCCTCAGCCACTCCAGACTTGTGCTCTAGATCCTTCACTGGCTTCATCATTCTTCTCTGGACATCCTCCATCATGTAAATATTGGCAAAAATAATAAGGGCCTTTCCAGGAAAGCCTTTCCAGACAGGAGACATAAGCATATATTGAAATGAGCTTAGTCTGACTTCAAGGATTTAGATGGGCTTAATATGGTAGAAGTGCATAAGTAATGGTATCCAAGGTACAAATCGTTAATAACATTTTTTAAAAGTCATTAATTTACTTTTGGAATTTGCCAATATTGTTTCTTTGTTTTACATAAACTTTATGCTACTCAGGGCAGAGAATACTAGTCTGTCGCATGGATTGTATTTAGTTGAAAAACTAAGCAAAAAGAAGATTCATGTCTTTGCTTCCTATTTTGAATATTAAAAAAAAAAAACTTAAGTAGACATAATAATGTGAAAACTGATATTAAAGTGAGGAAAAAATTCAGTATATTTATTCATCTCAGGATGATTTTGACCACAGGAAAGTGTTTGATTATGATAGATGAACTGTATTGCCACTCATGTTAATATAGTAGTGTCTAATGATTTTTTTTTTTTAAGTATTCATTTTAGCACTGCCAATGTTTACTTAGCAGGACATTAATAACACCAGGATATTTATCATATAGGAAATGTCTAATAAAATCTGCTTCATCTGTCAGTGGATGTTTATGTTTCAAGGCTACACAGGATTGTTTATATAGGATTTAGGGAAGAATAGTAGGTTTTTGTTGGTGACTAATAATAAAAGGAAAGTTAAATGGCAATTATTATGCCTTTTATTATTATTTATATTACATTAGAACTCATTTGGGCTTCAGATAAATGCTAGAAGTAGCTCAACTCTTTGCTGAAATATTTAAAGAGGAGACAAAATATATTTGGTAGCTATGTGAAAAAGGACTGGGAGCAGAAACTGTCCAGCTCTGCAAATAAGCTGATCCACTGCCTACTGCTCCTCTGGTAAACCTCCTGCAGTAGTCCTTAGGATTTGACACATCTCTTTTTAATACATGAAGCTCATACAATTTCTGTATATTCTTAAATTCAACAGTTAAATCAGGGTCAAGCATTGTGAGATGGTTTTAGAAATACTCTAAACTCATAAAATAAAAATAAACTCATATAAAAAAATATATGAATAAAAAACTCGTTCTTAAAGAGTTTTCTCCCAATGGTTACTTCAAATTGGATGGAAATGTCACAATTTTTAAGCATAACTTATATAACTTCTGGGACCTTTTCCCCTAACAATTGGACCCTATGGTTTGAACAATAGGGATTTAAAGGATTTCCTTTTGAAAAGTACAAATGCCTTTGCAATTTTTAAAACAAATCAGGCATTTAAAAATTATATTTTCCATCTTCCTTTGCAAGTCTGAGATCATCATTTGATGTTTTCCTTCCTTTCTTGAAAAAAGCTTAAAGTAGTACATCCTTTTTGCAAGGACATGTGAGAGCTGACAGATTGCATCACAACAGGGACAGGCATGAGTGCGGAAACAAGATGAGCTGGGGAGCTGCACCAGTCTTTGGTTGTCCTTCACCAACCCTAGGCATGCTCTTCATAAACAAGGGCAAATATTAATGCCTCCCACTGATAAAGTGCATAGTTTTTGGTCAGGATATATGTATGCATGTGTGGAACTTGATCCAGCTTGCCAATGACCAATGTCCAGTGATCTACCCTTTCTTCTTTTATATTCTGGCAGCTTCTCAGAAACCCCGTAAAAAAATTCTGTTGATCAAAATCAACGGAAAATTATGTCACTCTGGTTGTCTTAACTTCATGAAAAGGAAAGTGTATCACCAAAGCAAAATATTTCCTTTTGTTAGTTACTCCTAAAGAATGAAATGAAAATTCCAAAGGCAATTCTCTCCCTCATTTTTCCCTTGTCTGGAAATCCCTGGGAGTACATAATATGATTCAGAAACGCTAAAACCAACTTCTGCTGCATCCCTGCAACTGCCTCCAAAGTCAATAGGAGTCATGTGTGCACAAGGAACTGCCTTCCCCATCAACACACTGCAATTTTTAACCATTATTAAATTTAAATCTCTCTAGCATCAATATTTATTCCTGCTAAATATGAAGGATGTTTAGGCTTATGACTCACCAATTCTTTTCTAGTTAGCGCTTGTTCTACAAATTCCACCCTTGAATGGAACTAGAGATTTATGCATGATATCAGCACACAAAGTCAACTGCTAGGAACAGGCAACAACAATAACAACTGCAGAGATGAAAAACGTGCATCAGTCAGACCCTGTGCACTCCACTCTTGTTTCTTTGCTGTTGGTTTTGTAGCAGGCGTGAGTGGTAAATCACAAAGAGTGTGAATGAGTACAGCAGGATTTGCTCACAATTTGTTCCATGCAAGCTCGAGGTTGCCATGGGAGTCAGGAAGCTTTTTTTTGGGCACTCCCACAGTAATAAACTGTTGCCACTGTATTAGAGGAGTGGCAGCACGCTGCGTTTCCTGCAGCAGAAGCCCACGAGCTGACTGGCAAAAATGCCCAGGGTGGATGGTGCTTTTCCCCCACTTTGACTTCTTACTTTGGATGCAGCTCAGGGTCCTGGTAAAGAGGACAGGCTGCCCTTTGCTGTAAGGCTGTAGGTTCAGTCCAGTTTCCAGCGAATTCAAGGTCTGCATAATAAAAACCCACTTTACAAAGTGCCGTGGTAGTCCGAAGGCTGGAAAGGAAATACAGAGGCAGCTGAGAGACAGCTGGAATCCAACAGCCAGGTTGTATTCTTTGCATGTGTTATTTGGTGAGAGATTGCACACAGGGAAAAGACAGCCCAGTGTGATTGTAGCACAGATCAGTGGCTACCAGCCCAAAATGAGGGCCTTTGTCACTTCAGGAAGGGTGAAGTGGCACTATGGAGAAGATATGATAGCTTTCCTGTTTCTTGGGATGATTAACCCATCACAGCACTTCTGTAACTCTGGATGGTGACTGCACCAGTGTACTGAGAACCTCTCCTTGATCAGTGGAGATAATTCATTCCAAAATGTACCTCTGTAATCCTATTTTGGGACAGCAGAGTGAGAAGTGACTAATTGCTGGCTGAAAAGGTAGCAGGTGAAACAGAAGCCGGCAGCAGCAGATGTTGCCCCTCTCTACTGAAGGACTGAGAAACAGAGGTGAAGACTAGCACACAGGAAACAGAGGCATGCTTTTAGATATCATAAGAAATCTTGCTTCTTATTTCAAAGATCAAACCTTGTAAAGACATTGTAAAATCTGTGTAGAAAAGTATGGTTCCCCAAGCCAGAGGGACAGAAATAGAAGCCCTGCAGTTGCCATAAATCTCTTGCTTCTTAAAGTGGTCCCCAAAGGTAAAGATAGATGCTCACAAGCAGGAAATTTCATGTTGCAATTGTCTTTATATAGACAAAGGCATCACTTTGCCAGGTCAAGATAATATGCCTTGAAGAAATAAAGCATTTTCTCCTACTTTATCTTTTCTACAGTCTTCCTTTTCTATGCTCCTGCCTGAATTGCCAGATATTTTTCTTTCCTGGTAGTTTGGCTTGAGAGACTATGTATTCGCACATCTGCTACTGATAAAACAGGGCATACCTGTCCCCAAGGAGTAGTCTTACCTGAGTATGGCAAGACATGGAAAATGCTGCTGCAGACAGCTGAGTGACATCATCTATTGCTTAGCCCTGAATAGATTGTTCTATAACGAGTAAGTGCAGAATCCTGCTTTTAAGAGTATATAAGTTTTCTGCAGTTTTTCCTCATAACAGTGAGATCATATGCTAACTGCATCCTTCACCTGCAGAACAGAGTTGTAGATTAATATAAGAAAGGAGAGGAATACAAGGTATTTATTATTTAGTATCTATCAGTCCTAGAAATTAAGCAGAACAGACGTTGATTTTCACCTGGGTACTTTAAATCAATTAAGTTTCTCATGGTGAAAAGACTTAATGAATGAAAACATCCTCAGTGCTAATTAGTATGTCAAATACAAATCAGAACAACAGCAGAAACAGTCCCTTGGAGATAACACCTCTACTCGGAATGCACAGATACAAAATTTAAAGTTTTGTTTTCTCCATCCTTCTCCTTATTTACACCTACATGCCAACAGGCACTGCATTCTTTTCTTGCAGCTGATATACTCTCAGAAAGTAACAGCACCATTATACCAAGTTTTCATTCTACTTATAATCTGTCACATCAGCTCTGGATGTCAGGGAGAACTCAGCAGATCAGCCACTGTGCACCACAGCTGATTTCTTTTTAGTAAATCCTTCATTACAAGTCAAATAAAGATTTCAGGAAAGAAATGTCAGTGAAGAAACTTTCTGCTAGGTAGAATATTCTTTCTCTGATAAAAGTCTTATTTTTCTGAGTTTCTGAGTTTTATTTAGCCCATGGACACAAACTAAAAAGCATTTTCTCACTTTAAGGTGAAAAAAATCATTCTGAAGTTGCACAACAGCCACACTAAGCTACAAAAAAAGCTGATGCTGGTTCCCTTGCACTTAACAACCCACCTCATTCAGCAGCCACTGCACTTCCCTTGATTTATCTGTGCCCCTATTTTCCACTGAGATGTGTGAGTTCGTGTGAGTTCGAAATGCATCTGGGAAAAAAACAGTCTTTCTTTGTGCAACAGATTAGAAGCTTTTTACTCATGAGAAGAGAGAGGTTGTTTCTTCCACTTTACTAACAATAGACCTGGTGGGCTGAACAGTGCAGTTAATCTGCTCTGACTGCTGCAGCTGTGTGTGAGCACACAGGGATACAATGCCCTCCTGTAAGGAGATTTTGACTCAGTGAGGGCAAGAATAAATGTTTAGACAATGTTGACTTAGAAATTTTGGGGGAGTTTACTTTTTGTTTTGGGAAATAATCTAAACTGGCACTGAAGGCAGTAGCATGTGTAGTCAGTT
>WAAG01071176.1:2110-76672 GCA_013390105.1 Tichodroma muraria | reverse complement strand
CAAGTAACATCATAAAGGTGTGCAGCCTTTCTCACCCAAAGACATAGCTACATGTTCTTGTAATTAGCAAGGTCACTGGAAGTATTGCAGCTTGATACCATTTGTGCTATGTGGAAGCCCAGAGTACTCACCTGGGTGATCAGAGGTTGCCACAATATGCTCTGGAAGTAAATGCCTAGGATCATATATTCCTTTTTGGTCAGTCCTTTCAGTTTCTTGTCTGCTTTCTGCAGTTAGATTGCTGTGATCTTTCAGGGGGACTGGATTCAAGATCCCAGGGTGAAAGTACGTGTTTTTGCCAACTGGGCAGCAGTATCTGTATTCAGCAGGTACTGTGCTGTGCACAAAACACTTCCATGATTTATGACTTAGGAGAGCAAACTCTCTTCAGTTATTGCTGTGGGAAAGTGGGATTCTTGCCTCAGATCTGACATTCAGACACTCTGAAAACTATTTCATATTTCCAGCTTTGCTGAAACTCCTGCAAGGGGAGTATCTGTGATGATTGCTACAGCCCAGTTTAATTTCAGTGATATTAATTGTGATTCAGTGATTGAACTTCAGTCATGCATTCATCTTATTCTCTGTATGTTCATCACTGCACAGCCACAGCTGCTCGACAACACGTGGAGTCTGATGGATGATGTGCAAGCAGAATGTTCACATGCAGTGCATGTGGCCGAAGCAATGATGGGGACCACATTTTGCACAGGTGTGCACTGCAGCAAAGGCAATCCCTGTGTGGTGCATGCCTGTCTGGACATGGTGGGATTTAACTGTCTAATTCAAAGCCAAAACTTATAAAGTTACATGGGGAAAAAAATCCCAAGAAGTCCCAAAAAATCCCATGTAAAACTAACCTATGGCTACAGCAGTTATCTACCCAGTCCAACCTAAGGACCATTTTACATTCTTGTCACTCATAACCCTAGAGTGTTTTAAGCTAAGAATGCATTTAGTTAACAGTGTAAAAAATGGCTGTGTGAGCTATGTCACTGTCTAGGGCTTTTCTACACTGAGGATTAAATAGCAACTCAGACTGATCAGCTTAGGATGTCCAAAACATTGAAAGATCTTCCTCTGATTGTAAAACATAATTCCTTATTTGCTCCAGTGCTCTGCCTTCAGCTCATCCATTTGCATTTATATGTAATTTTACAACCACAGAATAAAGTGACAAACACCTCCCATTATGATTAAACAAATCTGCAGCACAGTAGTGTCCTGGCTGCTCAGCCAAGCAGCAGCAAAGACACTGAAACAGAATAGTATAACATGTATACATTTAAATTTATATGGTGCTGCACTCACCTCTGTGGGGCTGGAGCACTCATGGAGGATTTCCTAAAAAAACAAGGAGTCGTCATTTTAGTATTTTACGAGTTGATCTGATTCTCCCCTCCCTATGAAAAGGAAGGCACAAGAAAGCATCATGCAACGCTACAGAACACCTGTTCTCTACCCCACATGCCACTACTCTTTATGAAGAAAACTTCACTAACTTAAAGTCACCAAGTCCCTGTATCTGACCTGTAGTTTTAATTTCTGTTCTTCATTAGGGACCTCCAGGAGATCTTCAAGATCAATTTGTGGTTCAGGAGCTGCTGCCTCTGTTTCCTCCCTTAGCTAAAAAGAAAAAAAAACACCAGAGTTAATTAACCTTCAAACTCCTAAGAACTCTAGAGGCCATCGTGAAAGAATTAAGCCACTGAGTTACAATAAAACTGTGCTGCAAAGTTGTGGTCAAGATAGAAATCATCTCAAAAAAGGGAGGTTCTTATAATGGGGGTATGGATTCCAGTCCCTTTGTGCTGTCTGCTACAGCCACACATCCTAATGTACACATTCTTCATCTTTTCCAACCGCTACACTGCTCAGGGATCATCACCCATCATTGCAAAGCCATTTCAAGGATATCAAAGTGCAGTGGCATGTACACCAGCCTGTGACACCCTTCCTCTGTGAAGAGTTCACCAAACAGAACTCCAACAGGCTTAATCTTAGACAGGCATAAATAATGGAGATTTCAGGGTTTTATGCTAATTTCACTCACCTACTTTGTGTTTATACTAAGGCTTTTAGCAGTAATGGAGAGAAAAATAATTATGCAGTTCAAAGACCTAACAATATTTTGCCAGCTTTCTCTAACAGACATGAGAGGGATGTAAGAGTTCCTTTAGTGCAAGAGGAACCCCGAGTTTTGGTGACTGGAGTAATAATCATGTACTGCATAGGGGATTTAGTTAGAAACATTTGTAAACTTGATCACAGACATATTTTAGCTTCACAAATCCCTGCAAGGAAAGCAGCCTGTGTTTTTCCAGTGTATTTGCAAAATGTATCTTTCACAACACAACACTAGTGATATTTTGGCATAGTAATCAGTAGAATAAGGATACTGGGTGAATAGCACAGTACTTGATTGCCAGGTTGTGGTATTTATGGATGTGTATGTAAAACATTAAACAATAAAGGCAATACTTACAGGGAAAAAAGAAATTTTTCCTGAGCAGTCACTGGGGCCAAGCCAAAGAGGAAGTAGAAAGCCTTTGTTTACTTTTGATATACAGCTGACTTAAAAATAAATAATAAATCAGAGTTAAATATATTGCACTGTGACCCACCCAGTATTTTTTCTTAAAAGTAACAGTTTTCATGTGCCTTTTTAGAAAACAGGTGTTCATCCAGTCTGACTTAGTCTCTGGTTAAGAAGCTAAGTAGGCTGGAAGGGCGAGATAGGGTAGGAAATCCCTGTGGTTTTTAGTCCAAGTGTGGATGCTGTTCCGGCTCCCATATGCAAGGAATCATCTTGAAAATCACAGAGTCTTAGTTTTGTTGCAAAAAGGACTCATGACAGTAAACATCATAGAATTCCCTGTATCAGGAGGTGATAATTAGAAATAACCTTGCTGGCATTTGAATCTCTGGAAGACACCCAGGGACATTGCACTGCCAAGGGCAGGTGACAAAGTAAGAGGTAACAAAGAGACAATTGTAATAGAAGTTGATGGATACAAGGAAGCCCAAAGAAGCAGGGCAACTAAATAGTCTCATCACAATGCACAGAGGAGAGCAGGATGACCTGCTGGACATCTCTGTGATTACAAGTAATTTACTGTGGCACACGTATGTATTTGAAGAGATCCTATTAACAGTCTCTGACCTGGCACAACATTATGTTATGTAGTTCCTTGTAGCAAATCTCTTATGCTGGCCTGAATACATCAGGAAGCAGGGAAATCTGTTGTGCTGAAGAGATACTAGCAAGGGCAATCCACTGGCAGTCTGTTCCCGTAAGGGCATGGCTGGGTTTCTCATTTGAGCCTGCTGGGATTTTGCAGTAGGGAAAAAGAATCCACTTTGGGCAGCTACTCTGAGGACAGTAAACAGTTCTTAATTCTCTGGAAAACAGAAGTGATAACATAAACTGACTTGTTTTTCTGACACCTTTACAAGTGTAAAGGTCTATCTCTGTACGCTTCAGCAAGTAAGAGTAGCACATGGAGAACCCCATCTTGGGTCATGTTACTGGTCATACCAAATGCTTCTTGTCTCTCAGTAAAAATAGTGCCAAAAATTTAAAAACTTTAAAACTGCGGTAATTCTCCAAAGGGTCCTGTTAATCAAAGCAGCAGCCATTCTCTTTGCTTATATCTCTAGCAAACCTCAATAGTCAGGAAAAGGACTCTCTGAACTGAGTGCCAACTCCAGGGATAGTCTCTTAAATGCCAGTGCAGGCATGGTTGGGAAGCAATATTGTCACTGCCACTCTTTTGAACAGCCTTCAATCACCAGGACCACCACACTAACATTTTGCAGACACACTGAATTTTGCCTATCTGACTGGGTCTGCTGATAACTTCTGCTCCCATATGGACTGTATAATGTTTCATAATGCATTATCAAGAGGCCTAAGATACAGCTGAGAATTTATTACTATCATTTTAATAAGCTATAGAAAACAACTGGAAATTCACAACTAACTTGAAGAGATTAGTCATTTTTACTAAGCAAGCTATGTTTGGGAAATCTAAAAAAGTTAGTTAATAGAACAGAAGCAGTAATATACTCATTTTCAGAGGAGCCATGCTTTTGCAGCAGAAGGAAGGACCTTTTTGTCCAGATTTGTTTTTCTGGCTGTTCTTTGCATAAGGCATAAATTAAAAGAGAAATTAACTATTTTTATCTCCCAACACGGCATGAGAATCTGGCACATTCCCACAAATATCAAATAGGAAAGAGTCTCATGGAAAATTAGTATAATAATGATGATAACAATAAAAAACAACAGCAACAGCAATAATAAGGACAGACTTAAAAGTTCCTGAAGTCTGGGTCTTCGGCTGCGGAGGTGACATCATTCTATAGCTCTCAGGCCCAGAAAATCAGCCTCAGCAGGCAAAAATTCCTCTGTACCATCATGGCAAGTAGCACGAAACCCACCATTCCTGGCCTGTTCTAAGATGTCCACTTCACTGTTGATTGCAATTTGAAACTGCTGATGCTCAGAGCGGAAGACTCTAAGCAATCATCAGCTCTTATTTCCTTGTATCTCAAAAGTGTCCTTAACACTGCCCTGGGGTGCGAATACAGAATGCAGGACAGAAGTCCTGGCAGTTCATTTAGTCCATCCCAATCCAGGACATAAATAAGCAGTTTTACAAAATTTGTTAAACCCATCTGTGTCATCTATTGAAGATGGAGATTCTCCTTGAGTCAAGGAAGCTGTGTTCTCTTACTGCATCAGCCACTGCCCTAGAGAAAGAAGCAAAACCCTTAATCAAGCTATTTAAATGGGTTTAAGATCATGATGTACAATGGGGGAAAGCCTTTCATCTTTTCCTGTACCGCACTCCAAAGGATTATCTCAAACAGAGAAGAGCACTATTGCTTCTGAAAGCACCCAGCATAAGCTTCATGCATCTAAGGACAATACATGAATAGAAGCAATAGTACAGGGTTAAAATTTCAATGTAACCAGGCAGTGCTGGAACTTGAATGTCACTAACCCAGCGAAAAAATGCAACAGCTGAAGTAAAAACCTGTACCATTCGGGTGCTGTAGGCACTTCTGGATCTTTCCTACTGGGACAGCTCTCAGGCAGGCAGGAAGAATTTGGGAGGGACTGTTCCTGGTGCAAAGGGAAGCTCAGGCAAGGGAGACAGCTCTGGAGATTGGTGAACATGAAGGCATAAGATCTCTACATTTGAACAAAGAGGGTTTTTTCCCATTCCTCCCTGTTGCCAGTAGTGTGTCCAGACTCTGCAGTTACAGATACAGCACATTCCGAAGTGTCTCATTCAAACAGCAGGTAGAGCCTCACTGTTGTGTCAAAAAGGAACAGGGATACACTGATCACTCTAACCCAGCTAGCCCGGATACTGCTCGCTGCAAAGCCACCACATGGAGTTCAGCAACAAGAATCATCCTGGGTTTATACATCTCTCCAGGTTGTGCTACTCATGCTGAGCAATAGCTACACCCCCTCAGTGGGTGCAGGCAGTTCAAAGCCACTTGGATTGCGTCAGTGCAAGCTTCCCTGCCTGCCGACACACCAGTCAGAGTGCAGCAGGGAGGGCATGGAGATACTTGCTGGAAGTTGGAGACAAGGAACTATTTCCAGTGAGGAAGAGCAAGCAAACCTTTGTGCCAGCGCACAGGGCCTCTAGATCCATTCCCCTGACAAGCAAGGGGCTGATTTGCCCCAGGAACTCACCCGGCATTGGTACAGCTCCTGCAGCTGGGCGTTGATCCATTCCTCCAGGTCTAGCCAGCGCTGTAGGTCTTTGCGGTTGTACTTTATGGTCAACTTGCCCAGTTTCCTGTGTGATGATTCCTCCCCAGGTTTCTCTGGCGTCTGGAAAGTCACCCGGGGCAGTGCACTGGAGTTGCTGGCCATCCTCACTACCTCCTCCTCTGACAGCAGGAGCTCGCCTTCCTCTGGGCTCCCTCACACCTTTTCTCTGTCTCCTTTAACCAAAGCCTCTCTGCAACCAGTGTCTCCCAGCACAAGCTAGTTACAGGCACCAAAGGTGGGAGGCATTGGTGATCCCAGGGAGAGAGTTAGGGGTGGCCACAGGGCTGGGGCAGCAGCCGGGCTCTGCAGGCACAGTTACAGCCACAGACTCTTGGGTTTCACCATCAGATGTGGTGACAGGAGCAGGGAGGCCGGCAGAGTTGTTGTAATAACATCTGTTGTTAAAAGAAGCCAAGTGAACCGGGGAATTGATGAACCATGTTTGTTAATATTTAACACAAGTCAGCTCCAAGAGGTGGGGAAGAAGGAGGTTTTAAATTACTGTTTTCCTACAGGCATAACTTACATGCATGTGCAATTCCAGAGGGTTGATCCATACATAATGCATTGAATCCTGCTGCGGTTCATACTCAGTAAACTGCCTGCAGCTACAGGGTTTAGCTCCCTTTGAGATGGTATATTTGGCATTTTCCACCTAAAGCACTGGACCCAGCACAGATAAGAAGTGCTGAAATCAGGCAGCTCATCCATTATTTTACAGCAGTAGGTGAGGAAATGACACTGCAACCCAAAGTTGGGCTCAGTAGTTCCATTTTTCTTTCTATATTCTCTAAGTTAACTACACCTCTCTAAAAAATTTCTGTAGAAATTTTCTGTAGAAATCCCAGTGACATGAATTTGAAATTATTTGAGCAAGGAAATTCTGCGATAAAAGAAAATATCTGTGCTCATATCAGGAAAAAAGTACAGTATTTGGTGTGATGGCACTGCAGAGGAAGACCTCACGAGGGGTATAGCACCATCTCCTTCCCACAGAAAGTATTCAGAGTAAATAGGTTCACCTGCTGAGGCATCATAAATGGCTATCAGACTATATGTTATCAATGCTTGGTCTACAGATCCTTCCCACCTGGTTAAAGGTCTGCAGCATTATTGCCCTATACCATGTAGAAGGATATGTGTGAGAAGTGCACTCTGCTGTTCTGTTCAGAGGAACAGAAATCAGGCTGGTTGTGATTACATGGTGCCAGGACACTGTGTCCCTCCAGACGCTGTGGAGGGTCACAGTGATTCTTTATTCAGCTGTTCTCAGAGCCCTCCAGCAGCCTGGCCAGAGAGCAGCCCCACACATGGACAAACCACCTGAGACCCTCCATCCTGAAGCAAATCAAAGACCTCCAGTCTCATGATTCATGTGGAAAAAGCAAGTAAGCCTCTGCTGTCAGGAGCCAAGGTATTTCCAGTTTGGAGGCCAAGAGGTAGAAAAGCCAAAGGAAAAGCAACTGACCCTTCTCCCACTGAAAGATGCTGCCAGGCAGCATGAGGCAGTTTGCAGAGGGGCCAGTCCCCCTGGCACAGTTCTGTGCCCAGAGGCATGGTGGTACAGCCAACCAGCAAAATCTTGCACACAGGGTGGTAGAAAAAAAGAGCAGGGCCATTACAGCCCTTCTTTTCATCCTTGATGTGAGAAAAAAAACCCAAAAAATCCTTTTCACATGGGAAATTCTGTAATTTGCTCTCACACACACGAAGAATAAAGTATTAAAGTATAGCTAAAACTGATATCCTCTGTTTTTCTGACAGCCTAGAACTTCCATTCAGAAGACAACTGTTAGCTATTTAATTTTAGAAGCTTTTCTCATTTTTCCTCACTGCTTGGCTGTATCCCTCCTCTAATCCCACTCCTAAAACTTCCTTATTTAGATCAAAATTACACAGAAAAATCTATGTTGAGAGGCTCGTAGCATACCTAGTGAGTGCAGATTCTTCTGAGATTCTTAACTAGTGGAAACCTTGTAATACCCATTGAACAACCTTTACAACTATTGACTGTTCAGAGGTTTATATGGCCTAAAATGGGCAGATATTCACAAGGTAAGTCTGGACAAAAGGGCACACATTCAGGTGATAAATTCCTGTCTCCAAATAGAAGCACTCTATTTTGGTGTTCAAGGACTGACATATTTGAGAGGGGAAAAGAGAGGGAAAACTGTACTTCTTTGGTCCCAAGAATCTCCAGAGAGGCTGGCATTAAGACCAGAGAAAGAAGACCAGACTTAAAGGAGAAGCTACTTGTTATCACTGAGTCACTCCAAATATCTGCAGCGGCTGAAGGGCTGGCAGGGAAGCCCCTTTCTTCCATCCCTTGTGCTAATTCTGGTGCTCTTGAGTAGTTTAGTTAATCTCTGCATGAAAGGTGGGGTTTGCCCTGTTAATATTCTGCCAGCATGGTTGAATTTATGAAGCAGAGGATCCAGAAGTCACAGGAGAGCTGTGAAAATTAGGGAAAAGAGAATATAACCCACTGAAGTGGCTCCTCAAATAGCTTGAATCACTGTTGATTTGTAACCTCACTTGAGCTGAGATAAAAGGTCCACAGGCCTGTTCTCTGAGTAACAGACTCGCCCCATGGCCTGTGCTCTACCGGCAAAGTAACAAACAAGGGGCACAAGCCCTCGTGCTGCTCAATCAGTGCCACCCTTCAGCTGAACAAGACGTTCAGAGGATGATGTCAGAGGCCCTCTCAGGAAAGCTGTAAGCCAAAATGAGCCAGATTACAGGATGTTCATCATACTGCTTTGGCTTATTTCAGCTTAGTCATGAATTTGTTGTAATAAGAAGGTGGTAATATAGAAACAAATGTTTACTGATAAAGTAGGCCTCCTCCAGTGACAAACTGTTTCAATCTATGATTAAAGCAAGAAGAAGAGGCAAAACCAGTGCAAGATCAGTCCTTGAGGGTGTGGTAGAAGTTCCTGCAGGCACAGGACTGAGTGCCTCATTCAAGGTAAGGGATATTGTCTCCTTGAATGAGGCAGCATCTCCTACGGGTGCACCAGCCACCTACCAGGGCTGGTAAATGCCAGCTGCCACCAAAAAAGAAGGAGCTTCAAGACTTCCTTCACAGTGCCACACCCCATCCTGTCCTTTGCTTGCATCACAGCAGATTCACATGGCCAAAGGGACAGAAAGACATTCAACATTTTGCTTGGACAGAATCTCAGAGATCTCAGGCATGGCTGGGAGATGGAATCTTATTTTCAACCTAGTTATCTCTCCCTATAGCCTCAGGTGCACAACCTAGACCAAAATTTCTGGAGTGAGCACACATACTTGGGCAACTAAGTCATCTAATCAGACAACCTGTTTTTTCATAAGAGCTGTGCACACCTAAGCTCCAATGGGCCTCCTGCTGCAGCTGCTTGTGATTATGTCCTCTACAAATCTGCATATCACTTATGTTGATGAATAAAGGGAGTTTAAACATGGCCAACACATTCTAATTGTTAGACTGAAAGAAACACTATGCCTCAGTTTCTGTGTGTGTGACCTGGGGTTGCTGATCCTCCAGGCCTACCCTAAAAGTGAGGTGCCTCTGAAAGGAGGGGAAGATTCAGTACTGTGGAGTTGGACTTTTATGACTGTGGTGCCAGAGAGGGTCACCAAACCAAGCTGAGCACAGGCATCATAGTACCAAACAGCTGTGACATTGATCCAGGTAGCAGAGCATCCAAGGGCATGAGTCAGATCCAGTTACACTCCTCTGTTCTTGAAGCTAGTAACCTCCACCCCACAGCTGTGACCTAAGCTGGTGCTTCTCTTTCTTCCTGAGCCGATGACTGGTGTGTGCTTAATAATTCAGCAGGGCCCCAGCTCATCTTTCCACAGAACCAGGTTGGCCCCTTTCCCTCGAGTCCCAGCCTAGTGAGGAACATTTCCTTTCAAGACAGCAGAAGCCACTCTCCACCTGCTTTAGAAAATAATCACTTTCCCTGTGGTTGCAAACATGATAGTTAACACAAATTAAACCACAGGAGCCAGCAGAGGTGACTGTATCAATACTACAGTGACACCACAAGAGAAAGAGGTTCTGTTCCTTCCTGGGAACAGGAATATGCACAGAAAAAATGTGCAATAAGACAATGTAGCCAGGACTGGAGATTTAAAAAAATCTAGAGCCCTAATTGAGCATCTCCTGTACATCCAGCATCTTGACATCCATCATCCACTTTCTTTATTTTTCAGTGTCTCCATGGGAGCATTGAAACCCAAAAGGCTGCACCATTGCCCCAGAGTTCTAGTGAGTAGAGGGAGAATGCATCATCTCTCACCCTCAACGTCCAGAGACACAGAGAAGAAGACAGGGATATCCAGCTCATATAGTCCCCAGCTTCACCTGAGAAGTACAACCTTCCCATCAGCACAGGCTGAGAAGCCTCTACCTCCTTTAGCCTAGTGTCAGTGATCAGCCTTACTCCTTTCTCCTGACAGGCTTACCTTTCATAAGGCACTGAAAGGGCACTGGGAAGGAATAATGACAAGTGCCAGAGGAAAATGTTTCCCAGTTTGACTGATCAATCCAAAATTACACTATTTGGCACTGCCTCAGAGAATAAAGAGGTCTCAGCAATAGAGAGGTCAGGAGAGCTGGCCTGCCCACCTGCCCTTCCTCTGGCCTCTATTACTGGCAGTCAAGTGAAGCATAAAGGCTAATGTCTCATCAGCAATTTAGAAGGGTAAAAGAGAAATAGTTGTACCTACTCTTTTGGCACACCAGTTTTCCTTGTCTGTGTCCATCCACAGACATCCTGGAGGTAGCAGGTTGAATAAGCATCTCCGCTGAGGAAGAAGCCCCCTTCCCCTTGAATACTTAGGTGACATGAATTAGGTGCCAAAATAACTGTTCGGAGATCTTTGAAAACCTGCCCATGTTGTTTGCTGCTATCCCTCTTGTTTATTGCTTTCCCTCATTACTCTGCTGTTTCCCTGGAGGAAGAGGTCGAAGGCATGACAGCATGATCAGTGTTTTCACGTAGCACAGAAGTTTGAGCAAGTCTCTGAATGGTGGAGTTGGAGACAAGAAAAGCACTGGCTGAATAGTTGAAGGGGATCTTCCTTGTTTTTCAGCCTGCTTTCAACATTTTAGGCTTGCAGAGGCTGACAGCTCTTGCACCAAGAAGTTTATTATGACCCAGTCCCCTTGAAAAGGTACTGTTCTGCTCACACCTGCAGGGAAATTGCCGTCTACAAGAAGAGGGGAGAGCAGACATTCCCAGGAGGCATTAGCAGCTGACCTGAGGTGTTGAAAAAAGATTTCTGGGGACGCAATTGCTGTAGGAAGTAATGGAGGATAGTCTATAGGGAACCCTATGACCAATCCTGTTCCACTCACAGGTGCTATGAAGAACAGATGAGAACTTCTGTCCATGAGAACTTCAGTGGGAAATGTAAGCATATTCTATTCTTGCAAATTGAAGGTTCTTTGCTTCACATTTCCATACCAATCTCCCTGTAAAAGCCTAGCACAGACAGGACAAAAATGCAAATACTTTCTTGGTGTAACCAGTCTAGATACTGTTTCCACTTCTTCCTTTGCCACTGCTCCTGCCCTTAAGAGTTTACCTTGACCAGCAACATTAAAATAAAAAACAGTGCCATGAAACTGTAGACAAGAACATCCACAAAGAAACAAAATACCCTCATTGTAATTCCCTTCCCCAAAGCTACCTCGCTGCCATGGGAATGGCTCTCAGGAGGACTCAGCAGCCTGTCATCCTTTCTCCTGCTTTGTGCCACAGGACCAGTGGTTAGTCATAGCCTGATGAGATCCCTTCCTGTCTCCTTCCTTTGCCACATCTTTGTGCCGTCACTTGCATCCGGGTCTCACCCCTAAACCACCCCAGGAGGTTTAACCTGAGGCAAATACAACAAAACAAACAAGCAAACCTGTCTCCCAAGTGTTAATTACACATGGAGTGGTTCCCAGGTAAAACACAGCAGAATGGGTTCGTCTGCAGCAGCTGGTGGGACAAGCGCTGTGAGGGAGTCACTGCAGATGGAGATGCCACAGAGCTGGGCTGCACAGCGGGGCAAAGGGGAACCTGAATCAAGTCTTCCTTATTTTGCTGCCTGTTGGAGTCACTTCCTCCTGGAAGGTGAGCATCCAGCTGCCAAAGGTGCTGTGGTCTCAAGAGCGATCACACAGAAAGAAAGCAGGTAACCGAGGCTCCTGCACTGCATTTGTTACAAGGCATGCATGTCTAAGACCTCTTTTAATCTTAGTCAAATATTAAACTATGGTGTGGTTTACCCCCCTGAATCATCCTTGGAATAATTATTTCCAGACTGACAGCAGACACTTCAAAGAGACAAAAGTTAACAATGACTCACTGTTTCACGACCCCTTAAAAACACTCCCAAGTCATAAAATCACACACCCTACTTTCCCTCGTGCTAACATGAATAGTACATGTCTCAGCTGAAGCGGCAAGAATTTATTCATTTTGCAGAAGATGAGGGCTGTAGTGGGATTTTGAGGTTAGGAGAGCAAAAATTGAATTACCAAGTTGGAAGAAGAGCTGCTGCCTCAGAGAGTTGTTCCTAGTAGAAGTCCTTGATCTTAGGCTAATCTCAATTAAAATAAAATATATATTTTTATATATATTAAAAATAAAAATATTATTAGAATTTACTTTTATTTATTCAACTATTTTAATACAGAATCCCTCCAGAATAAACTGGGCATATTTAGAAACTGTGCTACTGTTAGTGAATATACTAAATAAAAGTATAAAGTGACTATAATGAGTTCGGGTGAACAGCAGAAAACCTTATGGTAGAATTTAGCATAGCCTTCTGCTAAGAATAAAAGCCATTAAAAAAACCCTATTATAAAGGCTAGGCTTCATCCCCTTATGAAGAGGCTCCTCCTTTCATAAATATTTTTTTTTTTAAAGTGGGGGGAGACACTAGAGATGCCAACCAATGAATCCTCCCAGCTCTGTGTTTGTAGGAATTACTTTACTCCTATATTGCTTGGCACAAGCAGAAGAGACGTCATGTCCTTCAGGTTTGCAGGAAATCTGTGACAGATTTTCTAACACAACTCTACTGCTGAGGTAGATTAAATTATTGCCAGTGAGACAAAAATACCAAACTGCAGAGTTTAGGCACAATTCTGCCAGTGTAGATATCCAAACACAGTCACTGGTTTACCATGGGGCCAACTGCTCGCTGAGCTCCCTGCTCCTGTGTCAGAGAACTGCACTGAGCCTTACCTTGCTCCACTCTGTAGGCTTTGAATATTTATCCAGGAAAAATCTATTCCAGGTTAAACACAAGAGAGAGTTCTCAGCAGAGCAGCATCTCAGGCAGTGCTGAACAGAAGGAGACAACCTTGCTGCCATTTTTATTTCTCCTGTGTGTATTTAAATGTTCAAATGCAACAAAACGAGCAAGGTCAGCTCCTCATTTACTGCTTGCAGGTCTGCAGGCAGGTTCAAAAGATCTGGTTTGTAAATGGAGCGGAAGACATCCATGCTTCTTCTGACAGACTCATAAAGCCAAAGAGGAAAGTAAATATCTCTTTGCTCTGCAGATATGCATGTTTTCTTCTATCAGTTTCCAGGGTTTTTTTGTACCTTACCACTGCCAGATCAAAGAAATTCCCTTTTCCTAGCAGATGTCAGTACTATACAAATGTCAACATCAGGCCATAGAAAGTCACGAGGGGTATGGAAAAATAATATTCCCACAATATTATCTTCCTGTGGTGCTTGTGACGGCCAGGAGGCAGGAAACATATCTCTAAGGACTCTCAAGAAATCCTGTGAGGATACACAAGGCTGGACCAGAGGTACAGAAAGAAGCAGCAAGAATCTAAATGCTGGACACCAGAATGGTCCCCCAAACCACAAGGCCAACTGCAGTTTGATACATCGCTGGCTGCTCACCATCCCTTTCCAAACACATACCATGAAACGCCATCTCAGATGTGCTGTTCTTATTTTAAGTGATGAAATATTTCATTATAAATAATGTCCAAGCAAATTACCAACACTCCCAGCTCTCCTAAGGACAATGACAGAGGGATAAGAGTAGTTTGCCCCGGGGGTTTACGACTGTTTACAGACAGAGGGGGTGGATGACACAGGTGTGTGTTGAACAGAGGAATTTGAACATGGTCCGCAAGTAGAAGCACTAAGGGGGGAAAACACATGGACAGGCTGCCTTTGCATCCCCGTGGCCCCAAACAGCACCGTCCTGCAAGGCAAAGGCACTACAACTGGACCACAGCTAACCTATGTGAGATTGAGGAGAACAACAAAATGCTGCTCACGAGTGAGGGGTGATTACTTAAAACTTTCACTGCTGTGGTAGCAGGGGCCCTGGCACTCAGGCAGCCTCCAAGTATGATCCCAAGGGCCTTCACTGAGAAAAAAACAAAGTTGTGTCCCAAGAGCAGAGAATTCATGATTTCGGGATGCCTGCACTGAACACAAAACCTCTTGTTTTGTGCTCAGCAGCAGCGGCGGTGGACACCGCAGACAGGGCTGCAAGGCTGACTCATTTGGGTTAGCGAGACACGGGCTAATAGTGTTCCGTGCCAGCGACCACACCGGAGCACAAGGGCGGCTGCCAGAGGATTCGGGTCGCCTGCTTCTCGGCTTTCAGTTCCTGTGGAGCATGCTGTGGAGCACGGGGATGCAGCTAGCACCAGCAGGTGGGATGCTCGTCTGGAGCGGCCGCCCTCGCACCTGCGGGAGCGAGACAATACATCCCGACTCCGCTCCAAGGGGAGTAGCAGATCGTATCAGCTTGTCTCTCCTCCCCTTCCTCTTACGCAATGCAGCGTGCAAGGGAGTGACTTGGTGTGTGTTTTTTTGCCCCACTCTCTCAGGGAGTTGGTTTTCACTTCCTGTACTCGCCGAGCCTTTGTCTCCGCCGGACGCAGCTGAAGGCGCACCTGAGGGGTGAAGGCACAACGGGGCGGCGGGGACACCCCGCTCCCAGCAGCGGCTCCGGCGGAGAGCGCCCAGGTGGGGGGCTGAGAGCACGCCTGAGCCTGAGGTGCAGGGTCAGGGGACACGCCGGCTACCTCGGGCGAGCCGGAATCCTGAGCGCAGCCTCGGCCATGCTCCGGCTCCCTCTCGCCCCGGTTCGGCATGCACTCGAACACCGTCCCTCTTAGCTTCATATTCTTCTCCCTTCCTTTAGGAAAGGACTGAAGTCTCAAGCCAGTGGGAATCGGGGCGCCAGGATGGCCAGAAGGAGTCCGGGTCAGTGGTTTGTGCCCTGGGTGTGCTTGGTGCTGGTGCTGGACTCGGGCGAAGGGCAGAAGGAAAAGCCCTTCGGTGAAATGTGCCTGGAGGACTTTACGGCAGGGCTGCCGGATTGGGTGCTGGACACAGACGCCTCCGTCCAGAACGGAGCCACCTTCTTGTCGTCCCCCATGGTGCATCGGAGCAGGGACTGCATGAGAGCCTGCTGCAAGGACCCCGCCTGTAACCTGGCTCTCGTGGAGCAGGGCCCGGGCTCGGAGGAAGACCACATCCAGGGCTGCTTTCTCCTCAATTGCCTCTATGAGAAGGCTTTCGTCTGCAGGTTTGCCAGGAAGATCGGCTTTCTCAACTTCCTGAAGAAGGATGTGTACGATTCCTACCTGGCAATGCAGAATCACAGACCTAGTGGTAAGCTGCCCATAATGGATCCCTGCAAACCGGCTCTGGAAGAGCATTAATGGTTACTTGGTGCCAGCTTCTCCCATCATATGAACAGCAGTGCTGCCAAATACTCGGGGTAGAGTGATGCCAAAGATGGTGTTTCTGTGTTTTCTTCTGCCACAAAGGTTTTCCCAAACCCTAATACTCATTTTTAAGATCTGTGCTTCAGTTTACCTGTTAGTAAATTAGTAGGGAATCTCTCTTTAACGTCTTTGAAGCAAGTGGAGTGTGTGATTACCAAAGTAAGAATTTTTGCTACTTGACAGTGTAGAGAAAAAGGTATTATTTTTTATTCTCCCTTCCCCTGGGCCTTTGAGGTTGGAAAGTGAAATCCTCTAAAAAACTACACATCACCAGGTTTTAAAGGGCTGCATTAATCTCTTAATTGCTCAGGGGCTGGAGGTAGGATGCAATCCACTTACCTTTATTTAACAGCAGCCTGGATGGTGAGGTGTGTCAGTATTGCTCTGCTTGTTGGGGCTGGTCATTGCTGCTGGGGGAGGCTGGTTATAAAATTTCCCCTTTGGAGGTGGGTTTCTCCTCCCCAATCCCTGTTTCCCTGCTCTAAAAGATTGCACCTGGATACAGAGAGCCAGGTGGAAAATGAACTAATCTGAAGCTAGCCACTTGCCATCTCCAAAGAATTGTAAGCATGCTCAGAAACACTAAAAACACAGCAGTTCCTCCTTTTGCACCCTCCTTCTGTGTTTTGGTTGAAGCCTAAGAAGGCTGGCATGTTTCTAGTCTGGCTGGGTCTTTGGCAGCCGTAACCAGTTTATCATTTGGTGATCCCTGGGCAGGGCTGTTAGGGGATATCTCTATAGGTAATCCTCCTCACACACCCTCCCAGCCCACCTGTGGGAAGGAAAGGATCTATGAAGATGGCAAGGGACCATCCAGGTGGGTGCAAGGGCTTGATGATGTGAGCTGAAGAAATCTTTGATCTTTTGCTGGGATGTGCCAGCCTGAGGCCTTGTGGGTGCTGGAGGTGGGTTGGAAAGTCCCCAAACTCCCCAATGACCACTTCTCCATCCTGAGTAGCAGAGTGAGGGGTTTGGAGCAGGGCACGACTTCTCTGAAGCAGCCCTTGGCTGTTGCTGGTTCGAACAGCAGTGTGGCAGAAGTGGTCCTCCTGGCCCTCTGTCCCTACTTGTGGCTTCCTACTGAATTTTAGGGCCTTTTGGTAAAAATGTCTCACTGTTTCAGTAGTTCTCCCACATCTCTGTTCCGGGCTCAAAATCCTTTCCACAGGAGCCGCAGTTAGGGAGGAACAGAAGGCCACATCACCAAGACTGGAGGTGGCATGCTGGCAGCTGTCTAAACTCCTTTATGCTTTGTTGTAGGAGGAAAAGAGAATGCATCATCTCCAGTACATCCTGATTTCACAAGATTAGATTAAAATCCAATATACTGTTAAGCAATTCAGCCTCTTTACCTCTGTGGAGCAGTGCTTCATACAAGAAGACTGTAAGCCCCTCGTCCCTTGTGTGGTCCCAGGGTCTGGCATTCCATGTGTGCGGATCTTTAGAAAACGTCCCAGGGTCACCAACCTCTCTGCGTGACCAGCAGTGACATGTTTGCTAAAATATGGCACTGAGCTGCAGCACCCCAGACACCAATGTGCAGTTGCTGTCTTGCAGTCCATCCCTAGTGCTCCTTTCACTGATCCCGAGATGGCTGCGGTGGAGCAGGAAGACCCAGGAGGGCTTATCGGTGAGAAGTGAAAAGCACTCCAGAAATGCAGTTCGGGTTACTCTGCCTGGAGGCGGCCCTGCCTCTCCTCACTCACATGGGGCTTGTGCCTCGGACTGACGTGGGCGTAAGGAAGGGTTCTGTCTCTTCTACAGCCGTTTTTGGAGCGTGCTGGGTGCCCAGCAGGTCTCCAGCTGTAGTGACAGATGCTGGGCAGCTCACCGCTGTGTATTTGGGTCAGGCTGAGGTGTCTGTGCTGTGCTTTGACGGGAAACGCGTTCCCCTCCTCTCTGAAATTTTTAGGCATTGTCGTGGATACCAAAAGCTTTCTTTTCAAACTTTCTCAATCACCTCGAATGACACTGGAGGGCTAACAGGAGAAAGACCAAGGGAGTTACCTTACTGGAGAAATAGCTGAGTCCTCCTCCCTACAGCGGTTGATGAGACACTTAAGAATGCAGATTTCCATTTTGATTCAGATACAAACCAAAAAAATCTAAGCCAAAACCCCAAGCCCCTCCAGCCATGATGCTGGAATTGGGTGCATGCAGGACCTGTCTGGACAGGAAGGTGGATGCCTGGCTGTCACTGAGGGGGAAAATGGGAAGGGCACAATGGAGCAGGTGCAAGAGGCCAGATGAAGGAACTTCTGGGCACTGAGCATGTCCACCTGGCAGCATAAGGAAGCTCTACAGCATTTTTGCTTCCTTTTAGGGATGCCTGAAGAGGCCAGATGAAACAAGTGTTAAAGGAAGCTGTTTTTGGCATGTCAGGTCTTCCTCCCAAAATCTTAGCCCAGGTTTTGGACACAAAACTGTGTCATTTTCCTGCTGTTGTGCTATATCACTGCTAAAGCATGAAGTTTTGTGACTCCTGGATCCCAGGTTACTGTTCATCCCCCTGATTCTGGCCCTAAGGGTCTGCAGGAAGCTTATCTGCTGTTTTATCATGCATTCCTTTCCTGTATGTGCTGCTGTCAGGTGTCCTTGGAGCCTTTACCTGTATCACTCTTCCGACATCCTCTGCAACGATAATAATTAAATGCATGCATGTTTTTTCTAGTGAATAACAAAATGTCTAGTTAGTGATCCCAGTGGGTGACATTAAACAAAAAAGTCACATGTTTTGAGACCCATGCTACTACTCCTACTACAGGGACCAGACCTGTTGAATTAAGAGGTTTATATGTGTTTAGGAGGAGACTAGGTAACACTTGAAAGAGCACACACAGCTGGAGGCTGGTGAATGGGCAGATTTAATCCTGGAGTGTTTCTGGAGCCTGACGGAAGTAGCTGAAAACTGGGAGAGCATAGTCTTGCAGTGCTCTTGCTCTTTCTCAAGCATCCACAGCGAGACTGTTGGCAAGTGAACACAGGGACAGGGGTATCTGCTCTAACCCACTGTGGCCACTCTTACAGTGTTATGACTTCAGAAAAACCTGTGGGTACAGGCAACAATGAATACAGCTGAAATCTGAGTTCCCCACATCTTCTGAATATATTTGCAATATTTTGCAGAACAAGAGCTTCTGAGTTCTTTGTAAGCTGGTGACAACAGCTTGGCACCATCTCTTGTCTGTTTCAGCTTATGTACAGCATGAAGTCTCTGATGTTATTGTTAAAAGGCATGATCTTCTTAAATGATTCCTGAGCCTGAACTTTGGTGCGAGTTTTCTGCCTGGCTCACCTGGGAGGGGCAGGCTCACCATGCACTTTATTGGTTATAATGGAGCCCAGTGTTTAAGTAACTAGCCCAGCTTATTCTGGTCTAGGCAAACCAGTTTTGGGTGTGAAACTGGAAAATAGTCTCCCTGAACCTTTGTCCATTTCTTGAACTGAACCTTTTCTGGTTGTTGTGAAATGCACAGTGACACTCTCCTCCTCCTGTTGAATCCAGGGCTTGTGAGGGGGAGATGGGCAGTGCTTGGGAGCCACAGGGCTCTGATCAGGTATGTCTGCTCCTGCCTCACCATGGAGGGATATTTGCAGGCTAAAATTTTGATAATTCATTCCAAAGGGAGAGCTCCCCAAGAGTGAAGCTCATCCCTCCTCAAATGTTTGGTCCCACGCTGGTTTCCATTCTGTGGGCAACTAAAATGAGCAGCACTGGTGTCACAGCTGGGGCTGGGACAGTCCCCCTTTGGCTGGTGCTGTTGAGCCCTGAGCCAGCTGCTCATCCTTAAGCTCAGGCCAGGAGACAGGAGGTTGCACAGTCAGTACCCACAGCGCAGATTCAGAGGCTAATGTATGCTGGAAGGGTCCTGGAAGACCAGCTGGTCCAGCTCCCTGCTCAGAATGGGTGATGAGGGGCTTCCAGTCCACTTGCTGTGAAATTAGTGTTTGTCGAGCAGCATTTACTGAAGTGGCTACATCATGTCCTGTCTCTGGAGCTCCAGTCTCCTCAAAGAGACTGGAGGTACAAACCAATCTTTACTAAAATGGCAGAAATACCTGTGGGAGGGTCTTTCCCTCTGCCTGGTAAAGCAAATAGGACTGGTTTCCCACACTCTGAGGAGGAATGGAGGGAACCTAGTGGCAGCAGCATCTTATGTTATTCTGAAAATATAATCCATTCAGTCATACTGTATTGTTTTAGAGAGATTAAGTTGACCTGCTATGTGCACCACTTATAAACCACTACAAAAACCTCTAGAAACTAATGCTGAGAGCTGCTTGGCTGTTCATGAGTTGTTAGAAATCTGTATGGCTTTATCATGACTGTATTTGCTGCCCAGCCAAGATGAAGTCCTAAAGTAAGAGCCCGTAATTCTCTTTCTCCAGGCACTGCTTTGTGTTGTTCTTTTCTCTCTCTATTCACCTCAGGCAAATTAATACTGTGGCAGTAGTGTCATCCTTCATTACCTCTGCCCATGGAAATGGAGAGTTTTCTAGCATGGATGGGTGAGGAAGCTTTTGAATGACTTCCCTGGAAGCAATGCAGGAGCAGAACTTCAGCATTTGTGGGAAGAGCCACACTGCTGCCCACCTGCTTTTGTAGCAGACAGGTTCTGCTGGCTTCTGACGCTTGAAATCTCCAAGGTTCTGTGTCTCATGGATGCTGGAATTTGGGTGGCCTAAGTTTTGCTCCTGTCTCTGCTCCTGGCCTGGTCAGTGGCTTTGAGCAGTGGCTTTTGTCCCCGGTGAGGTCTTTCCCTTCCTGGGCCTCAGTGTCCCCAGTGCAAGCCATGCTTGTCTCGTTTGCAAGTTGCTCCTGCAAAGACAGTCAGCAGTGGGCTGTAAGGGCCCCTCAGTCACCATGAGAAAGCTTTCCAGCTCTTTCTAGTGACAAATCATTCTGAAGTATTTTTAAGTGTTGAATTGTACTCAGGGTGTATCTGCATGAGCTCTGGAATGGAGGAAATCTGGTTTTCTATAGATCTCAAGGGCAAAAGCTAATATATGAATTCCAGAAGAGAAAAACCTCCGAACTGTGAGCTTTGCAAGTACATTCTGCCATGGGATTTCAATGGTGTTGCAGGTTAGTATAGTAAGGTCCCTAGTGGAGTCTCTCCCCCCACTTAGATGCTTACTTTTGAAGCCCTTGTAGAAATTTATTGTCTTTTAAATTCCTGTTCCCCCAGCAATTTTGGTTCAAGTTAACTCACTAGAGGTGAAGCCAGACAAGCCACTGACTGCAGGAGCTTTTAAACAAGAAGAAATTTTTTAAAAAGTGAAAATCAGCATCTCAGGCATGAATACAGCATGAGTAATAAAACTTTTTTCAAACAATTTGGATTTCCTCTATCAAGCTTTCCTCTGGAATCATAAAGAAAAGATACATCCCCTACTGATGTGTTATATAAATGGGAGTGGAAATTGTTGCTTACAATGTGACTTCAGGAGTATGTTTCACAGTAAAGAGCATGCCACAGACAGCATCATAAAGCTTTAACCTCCCTCTTAATTACAGAGTTTCACAGCAGGAACTTTCCATGGTCGAAAGAGCATTATAGCAAGAGTAACTTTCATTTTTCCTGTGGACTTTCAGAGCAAAACAGAGTGGGGTCTCTGTTGTACGAGCAGTTTGCTGATACTCACTCGGGCTCGGTCAGCACTTGGTTCCGAAGCTCAGGTGGAAAACAGCCAGGATGCCAGGGAAGGCTTCATGCAGTCAGTCTGGCAGAAACACTCCAAAGTCGCTGAACTTTCAGGCATCCTAAGGAGAAAAGGGATAGACTTGAAAAACAAGTCCTTAATTTCTAGTGAGTGTTACTCCTTGGCAGTGACCAAATAAAGAAATACTCTTGACTCTTCTGGATGTGAGGAGAGTCAGTAAATTTGGCTTATCAGAGATGGGAACTGAAGAAGTTGCTGATCCATTGAATAGAACTGAGCTTTTACTTGATCATGCAACCCACAACCCAAAGTAACTGGATGTTTGGCCTGCAATTTTTTGTTTGAAGTGTACATGCTTAAAAATGTCAAGGAAAAACATGATTTGGAGTCACGAGTTAAGGATCGGCCTCTGTGTTGTTGAAAAACTGGTCTTTTCCTTGTGCAATTGCACCCACCTACTGGGCTCACCCTGGCAGGATGGTGGCAGGGAGTAGGCTGCCTTTCTCCCTGCCAGGCTCCTGGTGTTTGCCTAGCAGGAATGGCAGGAATGTGTCCCCTTCCCAGAACTTGTAGTGGTGTGTACGAGGTGACAAAAGAACTAAGTGGCCTGTTTTAATGTCAGGTTTGTTTGTACACATGCCTTGTATTAAATGTCCCTTCAGCAGACTGCAGCAAGAGTCAGCAGCTGGGATCTGAATCCAGATACACAGGATTCAAACAGGAAATTAGAATCAAGTCTGCAACAGTGAAAATAATCAGCTAATGGGGTAATTTTCCAAGGGGTTTGGACACTAATCCTCTCCTTCACTCACAGTCGATGTAACAGTGTAATGGCAGAGTGATTTCTATCTAACTTCTAAATGATGGTTGGTGCCTTTACAAAAGGCTGAGGTGGAGCTGGAACACTGAGTCTTGGACTTGGTACAGGTGCTACCAGGTGGAGTTTTATGGGCTGAGCCATGCACAAAGCCTGCAATCAGAGACATTCAGGCCAAAAGGACTTATGAGTCAGGCTCAGTGGTGTCATTGCATAGGCTGTTCTTCCTGGCATGGGCAGGGATCAGTTTTCATCTCTTGTACTTACAGTCTGGATAAACATTTAATAGATTGTGGAAGTTGCTGGTAAGCTAATCTGTGGAATAGTACAAAAATGACAATCTCATGTGTGGTGTTTTTTTGCTGTTTTAAAGGCATGTATGTCAGAGAGTGGGATGGAAGATGAGCTGGAGGAGAAATATTTCCCATCCAAGTCCCACATTGTGCAGCTCTGGCTAAATACACTAAGTTAGAGATTCTTAGAGATGGTGGTAGGAGTGATGAGAGTCAGTTCCACATTCTTCAACACCCACATCAGGCGTCACCCTAAGTGAAGTGTGGACGTTGCTCTGTGCTGTTCTGCGAGGATGTGGTCCCACTCTCAGAGGCACAATGGCTGTACCCACAGGGCCACTCTCTTATGATAGTTCCTCTCGACAGAAGTGCCCAGGGAGCCAGCTGGCTCAAAGAGACTGCCATAGCGGGTTGTGGACTCACTAAATTAGTGAGGGCAGTAATAATGGTGCTGATTGCCTGTTGCTTGCTCAGGCTGCAAGAAGCACAGCTGTATAAAAATGTTTTTCTTTTAGCAGTTGAAATCTGGATTGATTTAACCTGGAAGAATCCCCTTCCCTTGTCTTCCTGTAATGGAGACAAGGACTGGACCCTTCAGCCTCTTACCCACGCCTTGTTCTACACTTCTTCTGCAGATGACCACCCTCCAATAGCCCGTGCTGTCAAGGACATGAGGGTACAGCCGGGGGAGCCAGTGATGCTGAGAGGCACAGAGAGCACGGATGACCATGGGATTGTCAGCTATGAATGGAAACAGATCCTTGGTGACCCCTCTGCAGAGATGAAGGTAGGGAGCTGCAGGGAATAAGCAGCTTGCTCAGTGGCACCTGTGGTCTGCACTAGGTTGATCAGCCCTGACTTAAAGGTCACCTTGTCATTCCCTCTTCAAGCCAGTCCACCCAGGAGCCTGTTCCCAAAAGCTATGGAGCATTCCTTGTGGTTGCCCTCCCTCCCTCTCTCTCACATTAATTAGAAGTGTCATTTTTGGCCTCATTAGGTCTCAGGCTGCCTGACAGGATGCTGTCACAAGCCTTCCTGAGCAACACCTGACCTGGCTGGGTGGGAGCAGCTGAGAGGACAGAACTTCCATGCAAGAGCTGCCTCTGGTCCCAAGATCCTATCATTCAGCGAACTTCTCTTAGTTTTATTCTGTCCACTTCAGTGCATTTGCTCTTCTATCTCTGAACAATCCAGTCTCAGGCTCTGCTTCTGTTCTCCTGGGGCTTTTCCTGGACTTTGCCTCTCTTTAAAGCATTGCATTCTTCCTCCTGTTTTATCTGAGCTGGAGCAGAACTCATGACTCCTGTCTGGATCCAAGATCTCTGGGGTGTGAACACTTCCTAATTGCTAGATCTTAAAAGTGAATTGTGGCTTTAGAAGGGCAAATTATTTCTTTTAAACTTCTGCAAAATGCTTTGGAAAGCCATGGAGTTGATATGGAGTTCTTGTGGCACCTTTTGGAAGAATTAGCAAATAAGTACATCAGGCCCACAACTGATTTTGAACATCAGCAGTGACAAACTCTAGAGTGCCAAGAGGTCTGTGTAATTCAGCAAGTGCTGCTTTTCTTTTCCCTTTGCCTTAGCCCACCCAAAGCAAATTCTGTGGAAGGGGAGGTCCCCTAATATTATGATGTATTAACTACATAAAAATTAAATATGGCAAGGCTGTGTTCTTTTGAAACCTAATCAAAACCAGAGATTGCATGGAAATGAAGGTCCAATACTGTTATAAATATAGCAGAAAAGTTTGTGTCAATAATATTGTAGCTTTCTCTTCTGACAAATAGATTTTAAGTTTTTTTAAAAGTAAAGTAAAAACTACAGGTATTTCTGTCCTCTCCAAAGAGTTTTATTTTCCCTTGTGCTTTCACAATGCCCCAAAACATGAAATACCTAATTATGCTTGTGGTACTTGTTCTCTCTGTATTCCAGCTGGGTACCAGTCCATGTGTTTGGGGGTATTGTCTAGCACTGAGACATTTTTCATGCCAGACATCTGCTTGAAGGTTTCCATCCAAGTTCGTTTCTCCCTAATGCAGGAAGATGGACCTTGCATAGGTTCAGTCACTCCTTCCTTAGAAGTACTTTTCACCTACATAAGCCTTTCTTTTGCATTCTCAGAAGCACGAAGAAGATCAGGTAGAAATCTCCAACCTCCAGGTGGGGACTTATGTCTTCCAGCTCACTGTCACGGACACTGCACAACAGCAAGACTTCACCAATATCACCATCATGGTGTTGAGCTCTGAGCAGACAGAAGGTGAGCCTGAGCCCACACATATCTACCTGGAGTCCTCAAGCCTGGGTGCTGCTCTGGCATTATTCGTGCTCTTCTCAGAGGGGTAGATGGGAGAAGAGCACAACCAAGAGCTTGGACTTGCATGTCAGCTTTTCCCAGTAACAGCCTGCACTGGTAGTGCAAGGTCTGTACATTCATAGTGATCTATTTTGGGGTTTTCACGAACTCTTGCAGGAGATGGTGCCAGCAATAACCCCATCTGCTATGCCTGTCGTTGCTCTCTGCTGGGTGACGCCACAGTGGGTGAAGCTTGGGGTGCAACTGAGGTTGCAAAGCAGGAGAATGTGAAAGGTCTTGTTGACTCTGTGGTTTTGCTGTGAAGGCCTTTAGGTTGCAGGGTAGGTGGAGTCATCTGCAAGACATTCAATATATCCCTGGATTTTTTTTTTTTCCTTTAATGGCTTTGTTTAATGATGAAAATGTTCAGCATTACAAGTGTATTAGGAGTAAGGAGTTCTTGGACAAATGGTTGATTAGTAGCTAAGCAGGGGATGTCTTCTCCTACCTCAGGTACCATAAAAATATAAGAGCAGCCATGTCAAGTCATGCTAAAAGTCTGACCAAACTCCAATATACTGCATTCAACAGTGTATTGAGTCAGTATAAGTGTGCAGAGGTTGGTACTTTGGAAAGAGTGCAAGAACATGACATGCTATCAGTAAATCTCTGCTATTCTTGACTAATCCCCAAGGATTTTGCAGCTGGGAGATTTTTTTAAGCAGAAGATGGTGTCTTTGTGTTTAATAATCATGTATGAATCCCTTTTTGACATCATATAATCTTTGAAAAGCAGCAACTTCCTGAAGCAAGGAGTTTCACAGCTTGACTGTGTGCTGTGTGGAGATGCAGCTCCTTTTGTTTTATGGATGTGGCACCTTCTAATTTGGTTTTGTGACTCTTCCTTTCATATTAAAAAATTCATTCCATGATTCCCTACTCTCCTTCTCCATGTTGGTCAAGATTTTATAAACCTTTCAGACATGTCCTTTGGAAGATTTTATTTGCCTTCACATGTACAAAACAGAAAGTCTTCCAAAGGACTTATCTAACCCAGACCCTTTTCTGTTAACTTTCTTGGCAGAGCATTGTTTGACTCCAAAGAAGGTGGGTTGGTGTCGGGGATCTTTTCCACGCTGGTTTTACAACCCAAGCCTCCAGCAGTGTCAGGAGTTCATTTTTGGTGGCTGCAAGCCCAACAAGAATAACTACTTACGGGAAGAGGAGTGTGAACTCGCCTGCAAGAATGTCAGAGGTGAGTCCTTCAAAAATCCAGCCCCTGTTTCTCATAGGATTGGGATGTCCCTATGGACAAGTACTGCAGCCTCTTGGCTGACACCTTGTTAGAACCCAGTAAGCTGAGGAGACTGAGCTAATTATGGAGGGCAGTCATTGTCTTAAGCTGCCAACATATCTGACCAGCTCCTAAAGCACTGGACGGTGTCCCTGGTATTCCTCTGGCTGCAGAGGCCCTCACCAGTTTAGGTGTCACATCTGAAATTCAGGATTCAGAGAGCAGCATTGTGCAGTTGGGGGCCAGAAGTGCTTCACTCCCAAAAAGGAATTAATCTCCCTCCTTGGCACCCTCAAGCCACTGAGAAAAATTTAGTGCTGCTCAGATAAATGAGCTGAGCTTCTGCCAGGCCCATTGCAGTACACGGCTTAAAAAGGAGGTTAAAGCCTTGGGAAAGAAAGACAATTTGGAAATGGTATAGCTTGAGGTGGGAAGTTATCCTGTGCTCTTCCAGGCCTGCCTCACGTGGGTACAACTCATCTGGATCTCTGAGTGCTGGGCATCCATATTTCACCTCTGTAATCCAGGTCCTCCTTCCAGAAAATACTCTCATGTGATAAATGAAGGCAATATAAAGCTGATCTTAAGCTGACAAAATGCTGTGTTGGCAAGTTTATTTTATTTTAATTTTTCCCCTTGTCTCTTCAGGTTCTGTTGGTGGGCGACAACAGCCAGGTGAGTTCCCCATAGGACAGTGTAATCCTACTGCAAGCTTGGGCTGAGTGTCTCATGTCCATTCCTGTGGCTTTTGATTGGGACTCAGTGTGGAAAGTGAGGCACTGGAGACTAATTTCTTTACTAAGCCTTTCACTTTCATGTCATAGGATAATTTAGGTTGGGGATTACCTCAGGTCATCTGATCCAACCCACTACTGAAAGCAGGTCCAGCTTTGAGTCACACTAGGTTGCTGAGCACTGTATCCAGTTCAGTTTTGGGTTTCTCTGAAAAAGGAGATTTTGAACTTTGTCTGGTCAAACTGTGCCAGTGTTTGATGACCCTCATTATAATTTTTTCCCCTTATATTGCTTTCCTATGTTGCAACTCCTGTCTGTTGCTGCTCAACCTATTTCTGTGCTCCAAAATGAATGTCTCTTCTATAATCTCTGTCTTCTCCTCATGCTAGGTCTTGTGTTCCAGGCTCTAGCTGAGATCTGCTCTAGTATGTGAATGTTTCTAGTCACTGGGGGGTTCAGAATGGGGCATAGTACTCAGCACTTGGGACCACCTCTAGAGCAAAGAGGTTTGAAGCTCTTGCAGCCGTGTGTGCAGGTTTCAGTTTGGCTGTCCTAATTTAATCCCCCATGCTTGGGCAATGTCTCCGTATTCTTCCTGAGTAGCTCATTCTTGCTTCCATCTGCTATGTACTTCTTTCTGAGACGAAAGATGGCTGTCTTCAGAGTAATGTTTCCTTCATAAACAGGATTTTTTTTATTTTTTTTTTCTTTGAGTCTAGGGTGGCACTGAGGAGAGACCTTTACCAATCTACCTTGTTTCTTGTTTGCCAGCCCTATCAGCAGCTTATAAGTCCTTCGTAAAGCATCTGGGAGGGAGAAACAATGAATTTTAATGAGCTATCTGAACTGTTTCTGATGCAGTATGCAATGGGAACTGTCAGGCCCCCTTCTTCAGATGCAAGGATGGTTGCTGCATTGATGCCTATCTGGAGTGTGATGAAACTCCCGACTGTGCCGATGAATCGGATGAGATGTACTGTGAACAATGTAAGTACTTTAAATTCTGGCTCAGACAACTTTACCACCTGCCCAGGAATGGGTCCAATATAAGTTACAGGTGCTGAGTCAGTACTTTTTGGTGTCTTCTGTTCTTTTCTCCTGACCATGCATTATCTCTTTCCACAGTATTAAGTTTGCAGGTTCTGCCATTTCCTGTGTCTCTGCTGACTGCAAGAGATGACCTTCCTTCTGTGATGTTTCCTGCCTCTTAAATATGCTTTGACTCTCTTCTCTGCATCTACCTGTAAGACTTCAGGCCTGTCTTTCTGTCCCCTTTCAATATTTTTCTCACTGAATGACCTTACCTGCTCTCTTAGAGTTAGGAAATGAGGAAGGAAACCACTATTTCTCCAACACTGTTCAGTGGCATAGTCTCCTGAATCTCCTCTTATCATAATGTAAATGCACAGTGGTGAGATGCCTGAATCCACCCTATCTCCTCCCTTCTTCCATCCCTCCTCAGCTTTTCTGAATTCCCATAATCTCTTTCCTATGCATGGGTGTTTTGTTGCCTTTTTAGATTTGCAAGCATATGATTCATCTCTCTTGTCCTCTCTTATATTCTGGACTAGTGCTCTTTTATGTTTCTTAAAACCTGGAGTGACTTTTCCCACACTTCTTCACGGAAAACAAAAATAAGAAAGCAGCCTTTTTTTTCCTTAATTTTGTCTCTGGAAATTGGGAAGAGTTTCTTGTTACTACATTTTATTTTTCCCATGTTCCTCTCATAGCTTTGAGATACGTAAGAACATCAAATGATACCTCCCTTCCTCTGGCTTGTAATAGCAAAGGAATGTGCAGGAAAGCCCTGTCTGCCCATGTCTGCATGGACAGAGGCATTTCTTTTCAACTGGTGAGAGAAGTTTTAACATGAAATGTTTCCTTTGCAGATGCTCGTGAGTTCAACAGACTGCAGAAGATCAATGTCACACATAAGCAAGGTATGTACCATCCAGAGCACCTAGGCTGACCTCTGCCAGCTTTTGGTTTTTTCTTTAGTTTGTTGTTCCATGGTAAAACTGCTTCCCTCTATAAATCCAAAACCAGGTGTAGCATCTGGATAGTCCCTGTACTGAAAATGAGCAAGGGCCTGTTCTCTCACCTTGAGGATAGCTGTTGACAGCAGGCTTTCACTCTCCTGCCTAAACTTTTTCCATCCAGGTAGGTTTCATGCATGTTGCTTGCTGGGCACAGTACCTGGCCTGTACAAAACCCTGCAGCACACTTTTCTTTGGAAATAGTGCAAACCAAAGCAGTGTGGGGGACACAGCAATATCTGTGCTCGATCCTATATCTTTGCCTTGTTTGTTAAACTGTAGACAGTGGACCCATCACTGGGCTAAAAGAGTATATTCCAAGTCACTTAAATGCAGTTCAGTTGTAGAGGACACCTGAGCTGATCTGTGGTTTCTGTGTGTCCAGGCTCTTCATGTTCCCTTTCTGCTTCCCAGGGAGGACAGGTCATTTCCACAGGGGAGTGAATCCAGGGTTTACCATGACAGCCCACTCCGATGTTCCTTTTTCTGCTTGCTAGTTGGGTTTATGGCAGGTGCCAGCTCACCTTGGCATTGCCAATTTGACCAGCTGGCAATGACTGAGCAGTGGGGACCTGAGAGCCACTGTTCTGGCTATGGATTTCCTCTGCCATGCTGCTTGTGCTCTTTTGTTGTGAGCAGAAAATTTTGCTGCTGCCGGAAGACACTGCTTGGGCTAAAGCACCTCTGCCTTGCTTTGCTAGGCCACTGCGTGGACTTGCCTGATACTGGACAGTGCACCGAGAGCATCCCCCGCTGGTACTATAACCCATTCTTGGAGAAATGTGACCCCTTCACCTACGGGGGCTGTGGTGGCAACAGCAACAACTTTGAACGAGAGGAAGAGTGCTTGAAATCATGTTCAGGCATCACAAGTAAGCATAGATAGTGAGGGCTGGAGTTTTACTGATCAAACTGTGAAAACAACTTCAGATTAAGTTCTGTGGTCCCAAAGAGGCAGTTCCTTGGGAGCTTTCAGTCAAAGTTGCTCTGCTGTCAAACCCTGGTCATGACTCACAGTATGGCATATGGGAGATGGTGGATCTAAAGCATCTTTCTGCAATGCAGCGTGTCATTTCACGGAGCTGGAAAGCATTTTGAGTGCTGATGTTGAAAAAAGAGGCAAAGGAGGATGACAAAACTAACCAGAGACATATCTGCTTTGAAGAGAATCTAACCTCCTAGCTTGGCTCCAGGTCTCCCCAAGTGAGAGGGGAGAAATTGAGAAAATCCTTAATGACATACTGGGCCTAAAGTTTTAAACCAAAAAGGGAAAGGGTTACAACTGTACACTTGGTGGGTGTTGCTTTGGAGGCCAACAGGAAGAGTTCTGCCAAACTGTATCTGTTAAGAGGCAAACTACTTCCCTCAGCTACACCAGGCCTCACAGCCTGCCCTGAGAGCTCAGTACCATGGCTGTCGAGAAGGGATGCTGTGTGCGTTCAGTCAGTTCAGAGCACTGGAAATATGCTCCTCAGAGACCTGTCTTATCCCTTATTCCCAACCTTCTTTGTAAAACTTTTTTCCCCCCTGTGTTCCCAATTCAGAAGCAGATGTCATTGGCCGAAGATGGGAATCATTTGAGTCCCAGACTGCTATGTTAAGTGAGTAACAATTTTCCTAACCAATCTTTCTTGTTGCTTTTCCTTGTCCTGAAAAAATCCTGAAAAATAGATTGTCTTTCCTTGCAAAGAGTAACCTCTCCCACACCCCTTTTGAAGCTGGGGGAGCAGTATGGGATTTGTGGGATGCAGGCAGTGGCAAGAGGTGCTTCTGTGCACTGTGCAACTGTGGTCCATTTCTTCCTGTGTCTGTGACTTGGTAGCTCCTACAGACTCCTGTTTTTCTTTCCATCAACTTGCATGAATGTTCCACTGCTCAACATCAAAAAATGGGAAGTAAAACTCTTTCTAAGGGCCAATTTCACAAAGGACTACTAACTTCTACAAGAAAGAAAGCTCAAGTGGATATGTGAATAATATAAAGTGCTAGACTGTGGGGAAATGTGATGACCGTATACAACCTCTCTACAACACTAAAAAAGCCCAATGCTATTGAAATACAAATTCTTTTAAAAATGTCACATGAAGGTTATTGTTCTTAAATCCTAGATCCTGGTTTAATCTTTAAATTCACACTGTCTCTCAAATGCGTCATGTTTGACTGTCTCCACTGATGATGCAGGGGTTTAGTTGGTTGGAGAAAAAGTGCTCACACCACTGCCAAGAGTACTTTCCCACAAACTCAGCCTGTCCTCCATAGCTCACTCCCTCAGTGTTGTCCCAGCCAGGAGGTGTGTTCTGTGACCACACTTTGGTGGCCTTCTTGTTGAGGTATGACACAAGGCTGCTCTTGCAGAAGGATTTGATATTCCTAGGGTTGCCAAATGGGCAAGCCTGCCAAAGTCATGGAACAGCCTTTAGAGGGCGTGGTGCATCTGGGAAATGATGGGAAATATCATTTGGGAGAGAGGCTGGCTGTGCCATGCAGTTCCCATCTTTCTTCTTTGCCAGTTGTGCAGTGACCACCCTGCTGTCATGCCAGCTGTTGCTTCTTCTCTTTGCCAGCACAATTTCTGCAGCAGATTTTGTGCTTGCTTCCTCCTGGCCACTCCTGCTGCATCAGAGTTTGTGGAGCATCCCTTCTAACCTGTTCATGTATTCCTGCAGGTGCCTTTGAGGTAGTGATTGCTGTGCTCCTCGGGATCTGCATCATGGTTGTCCTGGTGTTCATTGGCTACTTCTTCCTGAAGAAAAGGAAGAAGAGCAGCCACCGCCGTCAGCCTCCCACTGCTACCAACTCAACCCTCTCCACCACAGAGGACACTGAGCATCTGTTCTACAGCAGTGCCACCAAACCAGTCTGATCTACAGCCTCTCTCTCCAGCTCAGCACTGGGGCACTCCCCAAAACTTCTGGAGTTCTGTTTTTAGACACAGGTCTGTGCCTGAAGGACTCATTCTCTGTGAAGACATTTGGAGCATCAGGCCAAGATTTAACTGTGATTTGTCAGTACTAGTATTTGTGATTGTCTAGGCGAAATGGCTGCTCTGGAAATTGAGGAGCTGGGAGCATTCTGTTGCTCTCTGACATCCATCCATTCCTAACCTCAAACAAACCAGTGAAACTCTGAACTACATCTTTCTTCCTGCTCAAACCTGGAGCACAGCTTTGCTCAACTTCCTGAAGGAACCTGGAAGGGGATCTGTGTAGCATTCATGTTGGTGGATGGTGCAAGCTCACCAGAGCCATCAATTTGTTTTCAGTGTCACTTTCTGCCACTTAACCTTGTATTTTCCTCCCCTTCTCCTAGTCCTCTGCAAGGTGCCCTGCCTTGCAGCAGTCTACCGGGTCGTGGTGCATCTCTTGAGGTCTGTGGGATTCACACATTCAGAATTCACATGTAATCATTCAGACCTGATCCAAGGGCTCTGTGACACTGTCCGGTAGTTCCTGTTTTCAATGTGGACAGAAACAGAAATACTTGCTTAAGTCACTAGGCTTTGTTTTTTATCAGAAAAGCACACCTAGACTTTTTGCTGGCTAGCTGCTGTGTTTCAGTCTCCTGTGTACAATACGTGTTCACCATTTTTCTCTCTGTGAGTTGCCCTGGTTGCTTTCCCGGTGTTCAGTCTGAACCCAAACACATTGACAAAATGTCTATTTATTCTCACATGAAGTAAATGTCCATACTTTTCCTGCTGATTGTGCAGGAAAGCTGCAGCTTTGATTTTACTGCATGTTCCTCTGAGCACACAGCCTGACCTGAGTCCCTGGCATCTCCCAGAGCACAGGAGTGGGCTGGATACCACCAGCTAATGTCTGCAGGCTTCCTTGCTCCTTCCTGCTGGTTTGTCCCTCCTGATGCAAGATGAGTCCAGCCAGTTCCAGGAGGTCTAAAGCTCATCTCTGGCCCCAAGGCAGCATGTGAAATCCCGATTTTGGCAATGTCCTGGTCCCAGTCCTGATCTTGTATGTTCCCCTGTAGTCCCTTTGCAATGAGATGCTTCTGAACTCTGTCCTGCAGCATCTGCTGGTCCAGGCTTGTACCTCAGTGAGCTGAGGATTTCTGTTGAGGCAGAAGAAGCTATTTGTGATGGGTATGATGTGCTGCAGACTGTGGGGCTGGCACCAATCCCTAAAATTCCAGTGCCTGCTGCTCTTGGAAAACTGTGAAGAGAGACGAAACCAGCATGGTGTGGGGGTGTGTGTGTGTGTGTGTGTGTGTAAGAAACATAAATCTGTGTACAGACTTCAGTTTAAATGCTTGGACTCTTTCAGGGCCAAGTGCAGAGTGGTCTGGTTTGGAATGCTCTGGTGAAGCCATTTCCAGCTCAGGACATGGCTCAGGTCCCCTCAAGTGCGGTGGCAGGAGAGCTGCCTCCTTGGGCTGATGCATGGGTTGAAGGGAAAGAAACTGCTGCCAATCTGACTGCATGCCTCTCCCCATCACAGGCATCTGCCTCAGCGTTCCTGGGTCAGATTCCTCCTTTTCGTGATCTGTCTCATATCATTTCTTCCATCTCTTTGTTTTTCCCACAGCCTAACATGGCCTAAGCAATAAACCTAATGTCCTGATTTATTTTTTTGTGTGCTCACTCTGATAATAAAAAGGAGATGTTTGTCTTATCTGGCTTGGGAGTGGTGTCTGAGGAGCAATGACCTGCAGAGGGGGCAGGTACCGTTCCCATGCCTGCTATCTCGCGTCCTTTCATCTGCCCCGACTGTGGTATCTCGGGAGAGCTGCTGCAGCAGCGGTCCCATGGCGTGGGGAGGGCTGGAAGCGGGGGATGCAACCTCTGTGGATACCTGAAGAAGAAACTACTGCATGAGGTGTTCTGGGAGAAAGATTATTACCCACTAAGTCACCCAGAGAGCAAGGCAGGGTGTAACCTGAAACTGGGTTCCAGCTGGTCAGACTGGTTTGGGCTTTGGGTCTGAAACCAAAAGCAGACACTATTCTTCAAACAGGAGTTGCTCTAACTGTCTTCAGGCTGGTGATCGCTCAAGAACTGCGATGTAAAGTCAGCTAAATGTAACTGGCTAATTGGCAGTGGGTTTGTACGGCAACCAGGCGGACCTGCCCTGCACCACTGACCCGGCCACACTGGCTGGGCCTCCGAGTGCAGCAGGAACGCTTTCTGCCCGCACTCTGCTCTGGGCTCTACGCCACTCTACACCAGCTCTCCCATCCCGCCATCTCCAGCTACTTACAGGTATAAGTGCAGACATTGTCCCTCGTGTCCCCTGAAGCGCTGCTCCCGGAGCAGCTCTGCTGAGCCCAGCTCAGCCCGGCCGGTGGGGTCACCGCTCCCCTCCCGGCTGTAACCCCTGGCCTGGGAGCACCACCTGAAACCACGACTGCTTCTCTTGACAGTCTCCAGAGGGAGGCGGGTACGTGCTTTGCAGTCTCTTTCACTTACGCCACACCTTTGTGTCCCCTGGTGTTGGACGCAGCCCTGCTGGAGGCTCCAGGTCCGGCCTGAGCCCTCCCCCGTGCGGCTTCTGGGCCCGCACCCCCCGAGTCCCACCTGCCTTCAGCCCCTGCACACCCACCCGACACAAGGGCCCCTGCTTCCCGGGAAATCTCAGCTCTTCTGATGGGAAATTTTCTGATGGGAACAGGAGCCCAGAGTTTGAAACTTTGCAAAATGAGAATCCCAGTCCTCAGGGGACAGCAGAGAGGGGAGGCAGCCTCACTGCCTTACTGGCCAAGCAAGGACAATGTTCCATGACGGCTGAGCAGCCCCATTGCACCGGCTGTGTCGGACAGGGAGCACGTCCTCCATGCTCCCCAGCTGCCAGGAACACACAGCTGTGTGAAGCTGCTGGCTGGTTCAGGGCAGAGCTGCTCCTCCTGGTCTGGAGCTCCTGGTGCATTCCCCGCAGCTGCTCTGTGGTGCAGGAGGCTTCGAGGTGTGGACCTGCCCCTTGTCCTTGCAGTGTACGTGGACAATGCCTTCCCCACCGAGGTCAGTGTTCTCCAAGGGTTGTTTGCAAGCCCTGAGGAGCCAGGCTTCTGCCAGGCCCCAGGAGCTGCTGCCTCACTGAGGAGAAGCCACTGCCCCTTTGCATTGTCCAGTCTGCCCGTTGGTGTGTCCACCTCTGCAGAAGGATAACCGTGGAACCTCTCTGCCCTTCCTGACCAGCAAAGCTGTTTAGTCACCTTGCTTTGAGTTAGGAAGGAGGATTTGCCTGAGCTTTTGACTGAGATTATCCCAGCAGGCTGGAAGGGGCCTCGCAGGGTTTGTGTGGCTTACTGGCCTGGATGCAGGAAGCATGAGCTCACAGCTAAATGTTGTGTCTCTGGCTTCCCCAGGGCACAATGGCTCTGCAAACAAATGCAGCAGCTGCCCTGATACAGTAAGGGATGGCTCCACATGGCAGGCCAGAATACTGCTCCACACACAAAAGCTGCAGTGGGGAAAAACTTTCTGATAAGTTACCTTAGCCCTCAGACCTGATTTATTGCTTAAGGAAGAAATAATTTTGGTTTTGAGACCAAACTGTTCATTCTGGTTAAAAAGGAGAGCTCTAAAGCTGGGGGAAAGAAGGAACAGTTTTGTGCGCAAGCACTGCATAATGCAGAGACAGCTCTTGAATCTCATTTCTGCCTGTCTTACTTCAAGCATTAGGAATGACCAGACTTGCTCCTACTGCAGTGTGCTTTGAGCTCCTAAATGGCACACAAGCAGATTTGAAGTCTAGTCCACCATGTGGTAAGTAAACCTTGCTCACTAAAATAGCACCTGTGTAAGAAATAGCCTGTGAAAACTTCCCAGTCTTTTTGTTTTTCTTTTTCTCCTTGGAATAATGGAGAGAGAAATAGGAAATACTGTCCCTTGGTTATCAAGCACAGAACTGCATGTTATTGTAATAGGTTGTAGTCACAGAGAAATACAGTCACCTCTAGAAATTCTAGCAGCTCTGATCTCTTCTGCAGCACCTAACAGGCATGGTTTCTGAAAGGAAACCTGGTTGACCAGTGTTTCCTGGACAACGTGCCACATGAGGTGTGATAGAGTTTGTGTGGCCCTTATTCAATAGTTGCCTCTTCAAGATGTCCTCGTCTCCAGCTGTGTCAGGAGTTTTGAAACTAACCATCAGTTCCTGTAACAGCTTTAAAAGATTTTGCAGAGGCCACCCAACATTTAATTACCATCTTCTCCAAGTTGCCCAGAGCCAGCCTACATGAGAGGATACACTAAAAAACAGCGAGCAGCTGATGGGAGATGCAGAGGAAGAGGAGCCCTGCTGGAGCCACCCAGGCACTCAGATAGGAAGGGAATTTTTCCACGAGTCTCAGTGCATACAAAGAGCCTGTGTCTTGGTTCTCTGCCCTGACACACCTGACCCACATGACGTCAGCTTCAGGACTGTTAAAAAATATTTGTGAGCAGTTGAAGCAAAACATTGGTCCAGAAATTTGAGCTACTGGGACTCCCCCAGCCAGAAACTTTTCTTTAAATGAAATGATAGTGTCCCTCTCATGTAGGCATTGTGGGAGCCCTTCCCTCCCTCAGCTGCATCCCCAGAGGCCCCGAGACTCTTGCCCCCACCCACAGGCTGCACTGCTGCATTTTTTATTCAGTGTGAAGTATTGTTCAGCCAGAGCAGCTGCCCAGGGTGGTTTGCCAGCTCCTTTTGAGATGTCCACAAGAGGGGGCAGCAATATCTTAATATCCCTTTTGGTGTTGCCTTGGACATTGTACTGTACTTGGAGTTGTACTGTCAGAGCAGCAGGGACATGGTGCACTGCTGGAGTTGGTGCTGAGGTGTGGGATGTAAGCCTCTGTGAGCTCTGTAACATGCGAGGTCCTGTTCCCTTCCTCCCTATCTATATTATGGTCTAATGTTATGGTCCATATTACCATACTCCCCCGGGTCTCAAAGCATCATATCCACCTGCAAGACAGGGGAGAGGTGGTAAAACCTTCAGAAGAACAGAGGATTGACTTAGGGTCTCCCATGTCTCTTGTGGGTGTTCTGTGCCCTGGGTTTACTTTCCTTTGGTTTTGTATGGGGTACACAGAGGGAGCCCTAGCTACTGGGGTCACCAGTCTGGCCCCAAAAACTTTTAAAAGTGAGACTTTTAAAAATACCCACATGGGTGCTTCTCTTTCTTTATCTATTTGGATCAGTTTCACAGATTTCTTTTGCTGACTCCTACTGCTTTTCCCAACATACACACTACATTTTGAAAGAAATAAGAGACTTTTTCCCAGTAATCAGAGGACTCCAGGCAGTAGAACCTTCCTTAAAACCAAAGCAAGCCAAAACAGTTCTTTTGGTAGACTGTCATCAAATTTGGAAGCTGATAGCTCTGTCTCCCAGGCTTCGTCATACAACCCTTCCCTGTAAATCTACATTAGAGGATGAAGGGGCATTTGTGACACACTTGAGGAGGCTCAACAGCTCCGGGGAGCTGTGGGGTCATTGCATGGACCATGCAGCTCTGCAGGCGAGCAGACAGGAGCTGCCAGCAAGGATGCAACGCTCTTATTCTAATGTCCTCGCTAGAGGTTTTTGGTGCATGGAGTTTCTGTTAAACCAGTTTGAACTGGTTCTCTCTCATATTTAGAAACTATCCCTGCTTATGCTGTAGAATTACACCCTGTCAACAAATTTTCCTTTCCCTCTCCTCTTAGTATTTTGGGACAGGGGAGCTCTTCTCCCCTTTACTCCAAAGCCTGGGCTAATCTAAATTAAATGGAAAACAAACGGATTTCCCCAGGAATCTTGCCTGCCATGTCTTCTGCTAGCTGATCCATCCTCCTCTGCTGATCAGCCATTCAATTTCCATCCTACCTCCATTTATCTCCCTATTCAGCAACTGAGGGACTGGCCAGAGACAGAATCTGTGCAGAGCCAGAGCGCAGCCCCTCAGGTAAAGGGAAGAGATGGCTGCAGTGTGTATGTGCCCAATACCATTCTTCCCCATCACCTTGTATATGCACATTCTCAGCCAGGGAGGCTTTATCTTCTCTCTCTTTTCTCTTGCATTCCCATCACATTACCATCTTAAATATTCAAGGCTATAAAACCCATGCAAATACCCGGCCATCACAAAATGAGTAAGCATCTGGAGGGCTCTGCTTGGAAGTAGTCAATGTACCAGACACTGCCATTTGCATATTAAAGCGTTGTGTACTGGGGGAACTTCCACTGTTGGCAAACCCTGGGGCAAGTGGGTGAGGTCCAGAAGGAAGTCCAAGTACCAAGAAAATAGCTATTTGTTTTCATCACTATTTTTTCACCACTAGGCTCCTCTTTCTCCACAAGGCCCTGGATTCAAAGAACTGATCTAAGATCTCACATGCTGTACCTCACAGCTGATGTTTCACAATCCACTGCAGCTTCTTCCAGAACATGTTTGTCTCTGTGCACTGGAGGTGAGCTGTGCTCAGATGGGCAATGGTCTTCATACTGCCAAGTGCCAGGCAGGTCAATTTGGTGGGACAGGCTGGAAGGGACATTCTGTTTCTCTGCTGGGTGAGCTTTCTACTGGGCTGTCCGGGCCCTCTGTGTGATTGGAGCCTCCAGCAAAGGGCACACGGCAAGGTAGGACCCCTGGGTGAGCAGCAGCCTGCAGAGCAGATGGTGGAAATTGAGCCCAAAGGAGCAGCTCAGCATTACAACTCAGTCTGTCCTACAGCTAGACCCTGCTGAAGAAGTAGTTCTACACTCATTTAGCTTTCCTCAAATTAGCACTGCTCCCCCTGAAACACCCTGAAAAAAAGCAATTAACTTTTCAGGGATCTGTTTTCTGCTAGTATGGCTCCTTGAACCCACATCCCAGGGCACCAGCTGAGCACCAGCGCTGGCAGAAGAGAACCTACAGGGACATGGCTTGGAGAGCATCTCTTCCAGGAGCTACCTGGCAACATCAAACCATGCCAGTCAGTCCTGACATCTCCCCTAACCCTATATGCCCTGGCTCTACAGTGCTGGATTGAGGCTCTAGGAAACTGCATCCAGGTTCTGTCTGTTGTCCTGCAAGTCCCGTTGCTCTTGGCCCTCCCCATGGTTCAGAGAGCTTTCCCCTGCACCATTTGTAGCAAGGCCGGTGTTTGGGCAGGCGGTTTCCCTGCTGTCCTGCTTTGGCCCACGGTGCTGAAGCTGAGGGAGCCCAAGTGCTGCCCTAAACTGCCCTCATCTGCCCTTTCACATGGACCTGCAGCCTCATGAAAGGCTCCTGCTTCTCTCATGCCTCCAGGCTTTCTGCAAATTGCCTCATCCAGCTGCTGAGAAAAGGGGGCTTTCCCAGCTTTCTTTTTCTCCCTACTACATTCAGGTTTATGTTAATTGTGCGTGATTAGCCAGCTGTGGGCTGGAAACTCTTCTGACAGTCTTTTCCAAGAAAGCCATGAGGAAAGAGCCACGAACCAGTGGTGGTGAAGCCCACATATAAAACTGCAAAAGCTTCTCCCTTGAGCCTGGGTTTCTGCAGCAGGAGGAGCAGGCTACAAATGCCCAGGAGTGCAGTGTCAAGTAGAACCTGTCTTTGGGAGAAAAGTGACCACTTATTTTGCATAAGTCACCTGAGACAACAGGCCAAATATTCCCTGGTAGGGCTGTGTGTGTGACCGTCAGTAGGTCAGGAGAAAAGCCTTTTTTGTTTTTAGTGTCAAAGAGCTCCGCAGGTTTCTAGGCTGGAGGGAACCAAGCCCTTCGTCCCTGCTCCCCTTCCTTGTACTCAAGAAAGTTCCTCTAGGAGTTTTTGTGGCTGAGGTGATCACAAGTCTCAGAAAACCTGCAGATTAGGCACTTGAGCCTCCCTTTACTTGCTGTCTTTAGCAGAAGCAAAGCAAAAATGCATACTGGTTGTCTCCAAACCTTGAGCAGAAACTGAGGAAATGAGGGTGGCAGAGAGCACAGGATGCTTGTTCTTCCCTGGGAGATAACTGTCTTTCCTGACTCTGTCCACCTAATGCTACTTCATAGTTCCTAATGAGCTTTCCTTCTGAGGTGGCCTAATTGATATGTAATTAATGAAATCCAGAACAGTTAATCTCAGTTTGTAATTGGCTTTGGAAAATGCTGTTTCTGTTTCAAAATGGAGAAGGGCTTTGTGTGTGCTGTTTTATTTGAGTGCTGCCTCTTCTTACCAAGCTCAGAGCTTGGTCAGACTATACAAAGATTGTACTTTGTAGGGTAGGAGAAAGGCAAATGTTCTGGATAGAGAAGGTCATTTCTCTTCTGTAAAGAGGATCATGTTAAACTGCAATGACTTGTAAATATACCTGGTCCTCTAGCCAGGGACTCCTCTGCCATCCTTTCAGCAAGCAGATGCACCTTGAGGCGTGCTGCAGAGATCACTGAATCCTCCTCTGTCACTATCCACTTGCTTCCCAAGTCCTGCAATGGAGACATCACACGTGGATCAGTGTTTCCTCTCCAGAGCCACTTCTGGTTCCTGCACATGAGCCTGTGGCAAGGGCTGCCAGCTGACTGGCACACTCATTGCAATGTGTCTCGGCCACCTCTCTGCCACAGGAACACGGCCAGCAAACAAACCCCATGCTCAGTGCTGCTCAGCACCCCAGTTCCCACTGCAGTCACTGGGCAGACTGGGCTGTGGTCAGGCAGCAGACAGGTAGAACCAGTACCTGAGGCATGACTGGGCTTGTTCAAAGTCTTAACTTCCTATTGCTCCTTTGCCCCTCTCCTGTTCACTTTCCCATAAACTCTACCTTTGTTTGGCTCTCAGCACACCCTCCTTTCTTGTCTTTCTGTTTTTTTCCCCAGAGAATTCTGATATGCATTGCAAGATGTCTGGAACTGCCAGACCATGTGACACAATCCAAATATCACAGCATCAGGCAGGAGATAGCATCTTTCTCCAGCTGCAGAAGCACCATGTCTCTCTGCATGTTCCTGGACACTGTAAACTTTCTGCACCTGATGTAAGGGTGTCAGGAAAGGAAATGGTAATAATTTTTCCTAGTTTTAACCACTTAGGAGATTTTTGTCACTGTGCAAAATAGCACGATAGCTATCTGGGTGGGACATTTGCAAACTTCGCAGAAAGCTCCACAGGAACCGTAGTGATTGAAAAATACACCTGTCTGTAAAAAAAAAGAGTGTCTCTGATATAAAGAAAGCCAACTTCAGTTGAGTAAACAGTGAAATTCAAGATAAGGAAATGTTCACCCCAGTATATTCACACTGGACCCACACTCCAGCTCCTATCTGTGGGTGATGTCCAGCAATTGTGTGAAGGTAGAAACAACCTGGCTGTTCCCTCACCCAGCTTAATGGTGCTTTTCAGCAAATATGAACCAAACTGTCCTCTCCAGAGTGCCTTTCATCTTCTTAGAGCAGAAGACAAAACAACTCCTCCTTAAAATGTTCAGAGCTTGACTAGCCACCTCCTTGTGACCAGACTTCTGCTTATGTGACATGGGTTTGGGGCTGTGTGCTGAGATGTTGTGGTCCTGCTGTCTTGGGTAGATTTTTGTGAGTCCAAACCTGTGGGGGACAGAGCTCTTGTCCCAGCTGAAGCAGTAAGGAAATCAGCTCTCTGCCCTGTTTTCCCTGGGAAAAAAGTGACGATCAGGAGCCCAGGCTCCTTACTAAGGACACTTAGTCCTTAGACACTTATGATGCATGGTGCATCTTAAAAGTGGCCACTGAAAGCAATGAGACAAACCATGCTTGGTTTCTAACCAAGTCAATGATTCTTTGTGCTGCAATTAGAGTGAAGTAATATATGTTGCACATAGTACAGTCCAAATTTCTCATGGAAATGAGTGTTATGGAGCTGGGCAAAGCTCAGGAGCCAGCCCCGGTGTGATTGTAATTGTGAGGCATGCCAGTCCTTTGAAACTGCTTTTGAATGCAGGGCTGGAAAGGACCTCCTGACTCATGTCCACTTACCTTCTGTTTTAGACAACTTTGTCATCTAGTAGTTTTCACAAACAAGACATGCTCAGTCTCCAAGGGAAGGGGTTGTCCTTTCGGTGTTCCATCTGCAAACCTCTGCAGAACCTCCAGGCTCTGTGATGAAAAAAAAATCTGCTTTCTAACCTGTCTAGAATTTTGTCCAGCTCACACCCACTTAATTTTTGTCCAAAATTGCTCTTTTGTTTAAAAAGCTTCTTTTCTACCCCTAGCATGAGCAAGCTGAGAATCTCATGAAGAGGCTAGCCAGCATCTATGTCTCAGCTTCTTGCAGTTCGTCCAAAACTGCACTGTGTGATGGTTAGAGCATTGGACCTCCTATCTCCATAGGATTAGCAGTGAATCTCACAAAATAAGAGAAATTTCAGAAATTCTTGGGGTGTCTAAAGAAGCTAAGACTGCTGATCCCCTCTAGGACAAATTAGAGGGAGACTACCCTGCTGTCCCAGCAACCCTGTTCCTCTCAGGCAAGGGTAAATATCAAAGAGGATTCTGCCATGGCCAGTGACTCTTTCTAAGTCACTTGTTTGTCAGCCGTGCTTGGCCAAAGTTTAGACAGGGTGAGAGGAAAACAAACTTCTGTATTTTCATGACAAAATATATTTTAACACAGCAAGACTGTTTGCTCATTTAGTTTAAAAGCCCATCTGTTTTCAACCTCCCCAAACTCTCAGAAAGTACCTCTCCCGTTTGCAATGCCTCTCCAGTCCCCAAACCTTAAAGCTTTGCAGGCTGTCATTGCTGAATTGAGGCAGCTATTTAAATCAGGGATGGGGACTCCATTGATGCTCCCTGCTTCACAGATACAAAAGAAAGAGATCGACCCAGCTCTCAGGAGCTTGTTAGCTGATGCATGCATGACCCCATGCCGTCTAAACCTCCAGGAAGCAAGTCAGATTGATGCTCTGCTGATAAACATATCAGCAGCTGAGGAGCTGTGCACGGTGTGGCTCCCATAATTACTGACTCTGGTTCAAAGGCGTTTATGCAAAGGAACGGTGGGCACCAAAACAGTTTTGTAGGCTGTTATGCACCACAGTGTTCTGCTGTGAAGGAAAGGCTTGCCCTGTCAGAGAAGCCTGCTTTTTCTATCCCTGTCCTCTTCTCAGCACAGACATAATGCCTACTGGTAAGGAGGCTATTGTCCCCCTTTTAAGAACAGAAGCCAGGGATGTACATTCTGACTAAGGAGATGAAAAAAGGGTTTTAGTTAAAAGGGAAGTGCCAAGCAAAAAAATGTTCTTCTCATTGCAAATCTGTCCCTATTATCAAAGGACTTCCCTGTCACCAGCAGTGCCTGAGATGGAAGTGACAGCTCATTTGTTTTGCCTTTGCTGCCAGCAGTGGAGCACATCTGTGCGTGTCATTAAGTAGCATGTAGAGGACATTTACATTTTTTCCTCATGTCCATTTTTCCTCTTTGCTCACCGAATTGAGGTTCTGCCTTTGAAAGTAAGTCTGTATTCAGCATCATCTGGAAAACTGTGGGATGTGAGCTGCTGCCCAGCCAGACCCTGCCATCTCAGGGTGCTCACAGAGTTGCTCTCACCTACATCAGAACCAGCTTCTCTTGTGTAACTCTGCAATCAGCCATGCATTTTATGACTGGGCAGCTTCCTTACACCCTGAGCAGTATTTACTTTGCAGGGGAATGCTTTGTGCAAAATATTCATGGCCTGCTCACTCAGCAGTGCTGGGGCAGGACTCTCTGGGCAGCACCTCACATATGGAGTGAGTCCCTCCAAGGTGCTTTCCAGCCTTTATGAAAGGCAGGCCTTTTTCCAGTTCCCTGGGTTTCTTAGAACTCTGACCCTTCTACACAAAACTAGATTATCCCTTGGAGTCTTTCATCTCTTTACTGGGATGTGGTTTATTTTCAGGCAGTTGCTTTCCTTCCTGCTAATTTTTCCTTATCAACCTCAGAACAGCAAAGCAGTGTATTTGCACAGCAGCCAGAGCTACAGAAAGTGTGTCCAGGTTATTGCAGAAGAGCAGAATTCTGTCCTAGGTGATGGACAGCTTGGAGGGCAAGGGAACAAGTGAAAGGGCAGTGATCCTCATGGAGTTATCCCAGCAGGCTCCTAACTCTTGTACTTTTCCAACCTCATTTCATAGCATGGCAGGTGTGATGTGAAATGCTCTGCTTCCTGACCAGCCAGAGAGGTTGTGCTGGAAGTCGTGATGGAAGTGCAATTTTAAACCACCGGATTTCTCTTGCTTTCCTGCAAATGCTTGCTTGGATCTCTGGAGGTACAGGCAGGCTGGTAGGCCGGGGTCTCCTGAGTGTTTATTTGGTCAGGATCTCCGCGAGGTTGACGTGGATTTCAGCAGTAAGGATGTCTACAAACAATGTTCAAGAGTGTGTGTTGGCAGGATGAGCTGAATAACAAAATCATGATTAGTAATAGTAACATAGTATCTGCTTCATATTGTGCATAATACTAATTTTCACTTTTCTTCCAAGTGCTGTAGCTTGCTGGAACTCCATTTCTTCTCTGGTGCATATGTTTATACTGCTTTGGAATATTTATGGCAAATATTCTAATTTTTGTCATGACCTACACTGAACCCCAGTATTTCTGTAGGACAGAAAACTTCCCCTCTAGGAAACAAATGAATTCTTTCTCTCATAAATGAAAGAAGCAGCATGGTGTGTTCACATCTGAGAGCTCTCTTTTCCCACAGACACGAAGGATCTTGAAAGAGATATCCTTCCAGCCAGGGCTCTTATGGTATCAGAGCTGCAAAGGCTGAAGGTGCAACTTGTTTATTTTCAGCAGGAAAACAAGAATCCTGAAGATGACTGAATCAGGAATGGTCAGTGTGGTTGGGTTTCTCCAAGGTTCATGAAGACCCACTGCTGAGAACAGGCCTGTGGTCCAGCAGCCCTGGTTGCATTGCAGTGGGTTATCACCAAAATGGGACTGTTCCACACAAAAATCTATTGGAAAAAAGATAATCTATCAAAATGTGAAAATGTTGGTTAGATAATTCCTGCCAGCACCAGCCTGTAACCCTTTTATCAGTTACACCGTGTGAGATGAAAAGACAGGTATGCAGAGTACATGAGGCTGCGTGGTAGTTGGGGCTTGCTCCCTGCCAGGAGAGTTTCCCAGGAGTAGAATGACCAAAGGCAACAGCTGAGGTCTCCAGTCAAAGGAGATGTCTGGAAGAACCTTGCAGGGGGAAGCGATCTTGCAATGAGTCACCCTAGGCTCAGGTCTGATATCCCTGCCTAAAGAGGCAAAGGTAATTGCCTCTGATTAATGCTGGCAAACTTCTGTGAACTCCAGTGAGGATATGAAAGGACTGACATGCCTCTTTGAGATGGGGGTAAGATAGAGTACAGCCAAGTGTGGGAAGAAAATTAAGCTGAGATGTAGTTTTTAATTACCAATAAAGCCATGCTCTAGAATAGAGGGTTGAGAGGAGGACTCGGTCTCTCCTTACTCTTTTGTGATCCTTGATGTATAGAAGAGCAACCTGGGATTGTTGTAGAGTCCCATTTATAACACTTATATGCTTGTGCTGCCCCCTCACCCTTTCTTGTTCAGAAGCTGTAATTATTTAGACCACAGATGTAGCCAGAGATTTCCAGTGGATGACAATAAAACATGGAAGGGCAACATCAGTGAAGTCAGCTCTGATATTTAGCAGAAGAAAAACTACATCTTTATTGGCTATTTATGTGGATGAGGCAGGAAATAGTCTGTACCTCGGAGTGTGCTGTTTCCTCTTGATGAACATCCCAGGTGCTCAACAGCCCTGCTCTGGTCTCACCTCTGGAAAAGGGAGGTGCCTGCTGTGGGACCCTGTGAGTACCAGTTAATAAATGTTTATCATACCCCATGGAGGGGAAGAAACTCCATTTTGCAAATGGGAAAGTGAAGTCATTCACCCAAAACTGCACAGGGAAATGATGTTAAAGCCTGGGATAGCATTTCCAGGTTTCTGATGACCTAAATTATATTTAGACTTACCTTCTCTCTCAACATCTAATGCAGTATCTTCATTACCCGAAAAGAGATGTTTGGAGGTAGTGAGTAAGTGCTCTGCATGTAAAGCTAGGATACTGCTGTTACTGGTACTCACAAGGCAGGCAGGCACTGCAGGAAGTCCTCTTCCTCCCAAAGTATGGTTGTACTTTATTTATTAGCACAGAGTCCCTGTATTTCAGGTTTAGCATCCTTTGACAGGAGTTTTGTACATGTAAGACTTTACTGTTAGATGCTAATAACTTACTATTCTACAAATCTATTTGGCTTACAAGAAAGAAACCAAATCATCCTGCAGTGGATATCACAACATTAGATAGCCTCTCCTACCCTCCCTTCAAATTATATACTGCTGCCCAGATAATATTCCAGGGTGACTGACATCTTTCATCTGCTCTATGTTATTAAAACCCCTTAGCAAGTGGAATGAAAATTCCTCTGTGCTATGTATAGCATCATGTGTACAACTAACTGGGAGTACAGCCTGGGTACCTACACCTGGATCTTTATGGTTTGGGTTTTGCAAACCTTTTTTTCTCCGTGCCCACCAAGCCTCTGGCTGGCTGGTGGCATTGGCACTCTGCAAGAAGCCTGCTGCTCTCCTTTCCTGGCACAGGTCTCACAGGGTTTCAAAGTCTCCCTCCACTGCGGTTATTAAAGGCTTTTGTTTATCTTGTGAAATCTGCCCCGTGAATGCTGACACTGACTGAAGCGCTGGGAGAGTTTCCCTGACTCTTCCTCTCTCTGTCTCTCACGGGTCTATTCCCATGAAAATGATCTCAGGTGTGCTGTGCGTCATCAGTCTGCCCCGGGCGCTCCCTGGCTTACTGGCAGGGAAGATGAATGCGCTGTTTCTGAAGCTCTGCCCGTAGCTGGGTGCTCCCCCTGCCTCCGCGCTGTGGAGAGCCACCCCAGCGGCTCCGGCCGCGGCGGGCACCGGCTGTCCCCAGGCACCCGCCGCTCCCCAGCCAGCAAAGGGCTCCCTGCAGGAGAGCAGCTAGAGCTCTGCAATGCCATCCGAAACCCATGTGCGCTGCTCGGGCAGCATTTTCCCAGCCTCTCTCCCATCCAGCCCTGCAGGGATGCAGCCTCTGACGGGAAAACCTAATCCTCCCACGGTGAGCTCTCCTTCAGCACGTGATGCTGACTTTCCCTTTTGGGTGAGAAAGGATCTCTAGTCTGTAGGGCTGAGGTGTTGACGCACCTTCCAAGGGAGATCCCAGCTAGATCCTTGGCAGATTCCAGCTAGATCTCTGTGTCCCTGCTGCCACTGAGCAATGGAACCGGGTGTTTACCTGGAGAAACGGGGGATTAAGCTCTGTGGCAGGGTGAGATGCTTATGAGGATGGTAAAAAAAGGGACAAGCCCACCGCTTGAGTGTCCTGAGCTCCCCACAAAGTTTAACATTTGTGATGGCACCACCAGCACGAGCATTCACATGTAGGTAACTGGTTGGGAATCACCAGTGCTGTCCCCACCAGGAAATTCCACCATGCCACCAACACAGTGATTGGCAGCACAGCCACAGGAAAGGGGCTTTGCTGTCTGTGGTTGATTCGCTAAATTGTGCTCTCTTCCACAGGAAGTAGAGCTCTTCCACCCTCACCACCAGCAGGGCCAGGTCCCATGGTTGGGCTCCTGTTGCCAGCTGGGGGAGCAGCAGGCACCAGGCCTGGCTTGGAGGCTGCCACTGCAGTGCTTCCCTCTGCGCTGAAAGCCTGGGGAAGGTTTCAGCAGTGCCTGGCTCGCTTTCTGAGAAAACAAGGAAAGAGAGCTTTACCCTAGACCCTGGGAAGCCCGTGTATTTTCATTGTATTTTAATTTTAAGAGATTGTCTGCCCCGCCCAAGATTATCTCATGGGAAAGAAAAGCCTGGCTCAGTGAGTCGTGGTGAAACTTGTCCGCGAGCCAAATTTCTTTGCACCTGATGTTCCTCCATAGCAGCAGAAACCAGAGTATTTCAGTTCACAACACTGCCCTAGGGGTAGTGCTGGGGATAAGAGGTTGGAGGGGGAGGATGGGACCCACATCTCCTCCTGCTCCTCCAGAACAAGTCCTGCAAGTTTGGATGCTGAGCAGCTCAGTCTGGGAGCTGGAAAGGGCATGGTGTCACCCTGGGAACGAGGATCACGTGGGGCTGCAGCAGAGGGAACCTGTCTCAGGGATAAGTTGAGACATACCCTGCCCTCTTGTGCAATAGGTCTTTGCAAGTACAATGCTGTATTTATATGGTGGGAACGGGGAGCCCAGGGCTGGACTCTGCAGAGGCATGAGTAAGCAGCTTCCAGGAGGCCCAGTGCCAGCTGGGACAGTTCTTTGATTCATTTTCTGGGAGCAAATGCAGACTAAGTGCTGGGTCTCAACCAGCATTCTCCAGTACAGGAAGGACAGTCTTAGAGCCATATTGTAAAGTTCAAGTGGTTTCTTTGGATAAATGCTTTATCTCCCAGGCTCACTACAGAGTGATTTAGCATGGTCAAAGAGAGGCAATGATGTAAAGCAGACCCAAGATGTACTAGCAGATCATGCAGCCAAGGACAGCATCCTGTGCTAAAAGGACTCTCAGCAGAATGGAAGAGCAGCAGTTCAGTTAGCACACAGGCTGTGAGAGGACAAACATTCCTTGTGGTGAAAGCATCTGTTTGAGCAGTGCCTCTACTCTTCTGGTGTTCCCATGCTGCTCTGAGGGACTGCAGAAAGGACCATGGGAAAGGACCAATCTAGCTCAAATTAGGGGCAGGAAGGCATTAAGAAACTTGAGAGCAGATTTCTTAGCTGCCACTACAGCTAAGAAAAGTCAGACCAGACCCTGCTTCCAAGCTGGGCCTAATTGATAAATAATGTTAAACTTGGAGCAATCTGAAGAAAAAAGCCAGTTAGCACCTGAGGATTAAATTGGGGATTGTTAAGAAAGTGATAAGGTTGTTAATGCAATCACACCCCTCTCAGGAAATGGGGGGAGGATGCCAAGGTAATTGCATTTCAGCAGGGTTCCTCCTGCTGGACTCATGTCAGCTCCTGACCTGGTAATAGTTCAGCCTGTCCCTTCAAAGTAAATAGGATGTCACTTACAGGGCATGAAGATCTCCGGAAGGACTTTCAGACTTGCACTTTTGGTGCTGGAAGAAAGACATGCTGAGTCAGATGAAACCTGGTATTATTTTGGGGTTTAATTCCCAGTCAGGGTTCAGTGGAAGCTGGGGAAAAAGTTGCTAGCTGGAAACCTTTTTGGCACAGTTAAGCCCATTTAGGATGCGATACCTACAGAAAAAGGAAACTAAAGGGTCCTTTCCATACTGTGTCCCCACTGTTGCTGACATCCAAGCTCAGGTCCTTTGGAGATGGCAGCTGAGAGTGGCAGCAAGCACACTGGCTTCATGTGGATTTACAAAGCATGGTGTGTACCTGTACTGAAGTACTTGTACTGTTACCTATGCTGGGTCTCAACCAGTATTCTCCAGTACAGGAAGGACAGTCTTCCTTATCAGTTACTCTGCTGGATGCAAGGATATGCCCGAGTCTGCTATACAGGATCCAAGTCAGAGCCCTGAGCAAGAAAGAAGGTACTAGAGTTTCTACCCTGTAAGAATGTTGGTGCTTTTAGCATTTGATGCTGAGCTTTCTGCTATGGAGCAAGTCAGATCAACTAACCATAAGGATCCTTCCTGGCAGGAAAGTAAGCAGCACTTGTGAGGAATACTGCTGGCCTAGCAATGGACTGGGCTAGCTTCACCCAGCCTGGTGGAGTGGTTTGTGTTAGCAACAGTCTCCCAGGAACTCCTCTATGCTCTCAGCAGCATCTGAAAATACAGGTTGGTCAAGCAGCACTGCAAGGCAGAAACAAGCCCAGACTCTACCAAAGCCAGGTAGTAGCACAGATCCAGTACTGTGCCATGAGAGGATGAGAGCAAGGCTTTAAAGACATCTTAGGTGGCTTTGGTAGGAAACTCCATTTAATGAGATAGATTCACCCCACACACACCCAGGAGTTCAGCTTTGTTCACGGATTTCAGGGAGGTTTAGAGTGCTTATTGTGCATATGACAGGATATGGCTCAGTGGAATGACTCACTCCCTGTAAAGTTAATTCACACTTTGCTGCTATTTCCATTCACAGGTGCACCTGTAAGATTTAGTGCCAGGAAGCTCCAAAGCTGGGAGCCAGCTCCAAATACTCCCACAGGTTACTTTACATCTAGCAAACAGGGGTCTGTCGGACAGTGTGATTGCAGACTTGATAAACAACCATGCCCCCTCCCCACCAAAAACCCCAACAACCTCCTCACCCAAAACACAAGTTCCCAAATCATGTTTTATTGGCAGTAATTTCCTATTCCCTTCTAATTTCTGAATTTGCTCATTACCCTGCTCGACTGGGTTTTGTCCATTTTCTTTCCTAGCTCTCTGCTGAACCACCACTCCTCCCTCCCTCAGCAAGCTCACTTTCCAGCCCCCTGACCCTGGAGCAGCGATGGGGCCCCACATCTGGACAGGCAGGAGCCCTGACCTATCTGTAACACTGAAGACAGGTCTAAAAGGGTTAGTCCTGTGAGCTGTCTTGGGTAGAGCCTTTGCATCCCATGTGGCACAGGCAAAGTTTTTCAGCACTTGAGCAGTGTTTAACTACCAAAGTAAGTTAAGTGAAGCTGGTTGCTTAATTACCCATCAGCCTAATGACAGAGCAGCATGCTGTCATTAAGGCTCCAAATGCAAGTCCTACATGGGCTTGGCTCAGTGCATGCTGGGAAGGCCTCCTGACTGGTCCCTGGATGGTGGCTTCTCTGGTGGGGAGAGGCTGTTTGCTACTCCATCCCCCTCAGCAGCCTCCATGCTGAGTGGCTGCTGAGGTAGAGAAAGATTAACTCAGTTAAAAGAAGGGACCTGGAAAGTTTCAGCTATGAGGGGATTTTTACCCTTGCTAGTGGGGTTTAGGACATGGAGTGAGAAGTGGGACTATTTCCCTGTTATGCTTATTGTCAGTAAAATGGAATAACTCCTTCTCCATATTAAAGCCCAACTCAGTTTGCACTGACAAAATTACAAACACAAATTGTGGACATTAAAAAAATTTATTTGAACAAATTTTAGACACAATCACATAGGAAGAAAGTAGCTCTCAGTACAGTTTCTTTTCCAGAATGAAATAACCCCTGTTTCATACCAAGCTACTGCAGGACAACCCTCGCTCTCCTCAGCAGGAAGGAGGCTGGTGTTCCTTCCACCTGTGGATTTGTTCCACATGCTCTTTGGCAGGCCACACCACAGCCCTTGGTCTCACAGGCTAAAGAAATGTGTAAAGACCCAACAGACCAACTGAACTAGTACTACAGCAAAGGTGCCTGTACAGGTAAGACATACACACAGGGATGCATTGCTGAGTGAGAGCTTTGTTGGGAAGCGATGTCCTACCTAGACCTGTGTCAGACATGTCACTTCTAGTTACTGTCTCGGTGCTCACCATCTCTTAGGACTCCTCACTGGATTCAAATGGCATTTCAGTTGGAGGAGTCCTTTCAACATTCAGCTTATTTTGCTGCACCATCCTTTTCAGGTCTCTGAGCCTTACCCTAGAAGCAGCTCCAAGGCTGTGGGCCGCTTCCCTTCACAGGAAGACTTCTCCACCTCTTTCATCCTGCAATACTGCTCAGGGAGACAGCAGTCTTGTCTCACATCCTGGGAACTACATAAGCCGTACTACAAAACCAGACAGCTGTGAGAGATGTTAGCAGGCATTTGTTTGGAGCTAGACTGCATTACTCACATTTGCCTTGCTACAGGCTCACTAGCTCGCCTATGCTTGCTTTTGGCTAGGGCAAAACCATCCACAGTTATTTCTCTTTCTGTCACATTACTCCATAACGCCCCTAAAGTGATGGGCTGTGGCCAGATGCAGAGAACCCCCTGAGTATCAAAAGCATTGCTTGACAGACCTGCCACGCTCTCTGCTACATAAAACAAAATGAAATGTCTCTGCAAAAGAAGATTTAGAAACTGATGCAAGTTCTGTAGTAAAATATAGTAAAATGTGAATAGACTCTCTGGGATATTAATCCCCTGAGAAACAGGTGAGAGAGGAAGGGAGTGAAACATAAGGAATTATTTTCTCCAGCATAAACTTAATGGATTTCCTTTGCTTTTGATTTCAGCAGATCAAGCAGTGACTTTTTAAAAGGGGAAGCTTAATAGAAAGAAGCCCTGAGTCGCCTGTTCCTGTTCTGCAGCCTCAGGAAGAACAGTACAAGGTAAATTCCATTCTTCTGTGTAGATCTGAAATGGAGGATTCTACTAATGAAGAGGAACTCTCTCTCACTACAGCCCCTCCTTTTGAATCAGCACTGAATGTATGGACAATAAAATATGGACAATACTATGAAATTCATAGCACTAGCAAAATTTTCATGTCCTTAAAGGTTTCCCTGTGTATTAGCATCTCAACTAAGTAGAATCACAACTTTCATTTAACAACATTCATTCTTCTTTCCTTCTCCATGTACCTTTCTTCATTCCATCTTTCTTTCTATCTGCTTCCTTTTCTTCCTTCTCTATCCACCTACATTTGACCCCCTGGTGGTGTTACAAACCCTTTGCTGACACAGTTTTTTCTCTGCTAAACAGAGCCACTCCTCACCATTCCTTACCTCTTCTTTCTTTCAAAACACCACACACACAAAAGGCTTTTCAAAGTTGGTCCCCAAGTCCACAATTACCTCTTTGGATAGGACCATAACACTGGCACCCAGTGGACTAGAGAGTCCTCTCAGAGACAGTTTTGCTCAAAGTATCACTGTAGCTCACAGTGTATTTTCTCTTCAGCCTGTTAATGGCCTTTATTTAGGAAATACCTTCTCAAGAGTACTCCTAGTACAGGGCCTTTAAGAAGGAGTGCTGCTTTTCCACAGCCAAGTGAATTTCTACCTATTTTGGCAAATGGAATCAGAGGGGGAACCCAAGTCTCACGTTACAAACTCTGCACCCCATGCCTGACCACATTGCAGTTGCATGTAACTGCCCCGCCCTACTCTCTGCCATGCCTGTAAATCAGCCAAAACACAGGCTGATTTCAGAAGTCCCTCATGTTTATTATGCTGCATCAGAACTCTGAAGGTGTGTGAGCTTCAACCAGAAAACTGGTAATTTTGAACAGTGTAAAGAACCTGCCTGTTCTGGGGTACTGGGTCTTCATGTATTAAAGGCTCTCATTAGTCTGGGACACTACAGACATGTCCAGCAGGTATTATAGCTGCCTGGACCATTCCACATCTCAGCACAATGGAAATCTAGTTCATGTCTCCTAGGCATCTGGTACTGTACCCAGCAAGAGACAGGTTTCCAAGCCCAGCAGCTTATCATACCCTCCTTGCCAGGGCCATAGGAGCAGTCACTCCAAGAAGGTGCAGAGCCAATACTGGCATTGGGTGTTTCTTTTCCCCTCCCTCAAAGCAGCTTCAGACAAAGCAAAAGAACTTCTTCCAGCGGCACTTAGAGAGAGTCTTGATGCCTTTGGCAGTCATCTTCTTTTCCTGGCGTGCCTTGTGCTCAACACCGCTGACAATGGCCATGTCAAAAACTTCTTTAAGGTTCTTCTGGGTCAGTGCTGAGCATTCCAGGTAGGCTTCAGCCCGGATTTTGTCAGCTAGACCTTCCGCCTGAGGCCGGGGCACAGGCTTCACGTGGTAGCGATCCAGGCTGATGAGGACATTGACATCGTCCCGCAAGTCTGCCTGTGTCCCCACTAGCAGCACTGGCGCCCGAGGGTTGTGAGTTCGTATCTCAGGGATCCATTTCTCTGTAATGTTTTGGAAGGAGCTTGGGTTTACCACACTGAAGCAGACAAGGAAGACGTCGGTGTCAGGGTAACAAAGAGACCGCAGACAGTCAAAGTCCTCCTGTAGGAAAGGGAGGGGGAAAAAAAATAATCTTCACTGGATTGCTCTTCTAACAGCATGATGCTGCTGTAGCTTTTCTACAAGTTAACTAGGATAGCAACAGAGGCAGGGCATTGTACTGACTTTGTGGCTATGCCATGTTTCAGACACAAATCTCAGAGCTGAGGGCGTCTGTCATTCACTTGTGTGTGACTGCCATACCAGCAAATGGCTGGTGCTGGACCAGTGCATTTCCTTTCTTCTCAGTTAAACACTGCCTTCCTCAAAGCCTGAAAACAATCCCTGTCCCACACGACCAGAGCTGACAGCTGCTTTGATAGAGCTTACCTGTCCAGCAGTGTCCCACAGCTGAATCCGGACTGGGGCTCCATCCACGAGGACCTGCACTGTAGCAGAAAGAGAATAAGGATGAGTCTAAAGCAGCTGGTCAGCATACACCCATACACTCATACAGGCTTTTCCTGAGCACTCTGGCTCATACCCTGCTGCACAGACTCACTGAAGTTGCTCACATCTCCTCCTAGCTGAGCATCCTCCCAAATCTAAGACTGTTGAAGCTTGCACTGGAAACATTAAGAGAACTGCAGTAGACCTGATTTTGTTAGCTCTCAGGTGTTTTGTGTTATTCTCCAGACTTTTGAAAGAATAGTTCCACGTTACTGGACAATTGCTCCTCTAGACTAATAGAGCCCTTAGCCAAACAGGTCCCTGAGAACCACCTGTTCTTCCACAACCCAAGAAAGAAGATAAGGATAAAACCAGAGAACTTCAGCAACTTGCTCCTATTTTCTTGCCCAAGCAAATTCAAATCAGTCTCCATCAAAAAAGCTATTGGAGATTTTTCCCATCCAGACCAGAAATTTGGCCTTAAAAAAAAATGTTACATGAGTGTCCTAGCTAAGGAAAAACCCATCTTTGTAATGAAGAAGCTATTAAGGAAACAGTGATGAGTGAAATCCCTTTCAGACACTATCCACACACTGAAAAACTGCTGAGTTACACATGTAAGGTTTGATCCCATTTCACTCCCTAATCACAGTAAGCCTTCATGTGGTATCAGCTGACTCAGACTGAGGGCTGGCAGGACCTCTCATGGCAATCAGGAATGAAACTGTTAGATGTTTAAGTGCATGGACACTACTAAGATTGGCTAGGAACTGAGGAGAGAGAAAAAGGGGTTGTGGAGCTGGAAATCACTTGAAAGTCCTGACAAGGTGGATGGGGCTGTGCTTGGGTGAATAGAGGCAGACATCATGGCTAAGGTAACAATGGCTGGCACTTGACATGAACTAGCAAAACTCCACTGCTGTATGCAGGGAGGAGGCTTTGTTGTCCTTTTTGTTACAAAAAAAACCCAACCCAAACCAAAAAGCCCTCCAAAACCCACAAACAGACAAAAAAATCTCCCAACCAGAAGCAGGATCAATCTTTTGTGATTCTTTAAGTAATTCATCAGGCGAGAAATGACAGAAACAAGAGAGTTTAACACAAGCTTTTGAAGGAGAGCACTCCTCCCTGAAAGTGGTCTGGGGGGAAAAAAGGGACACACAGACAAAAAGATGAAGTCTGGTGGGAGACCAAGACTGGAAGAAAAATGAAGGGGTGGGTGCTTCCACCACAGTGCCACTCCTCACGGTGTAGCTGAAAGTCATTGTTTCGTGTGACTGGGAAACAGTCGGGTTGTTACCATATCTTTGCCCCAGAGGAGGAAGAGAAACCTGTTCCTGATCAAAGAACCTGCTAGATCCTGACTTGATCTTCAAGGCAGCAGGCATTTGACTTTCTAGTATCTGGTTTTCTCTGTCTCACAAGTGCATTGAGAGCAGGAATTAGCATCTCTGAAATGTCTTGCCATCTTCAGAAGAAACTCATCACATATATTACCTACTGCTCCAGCGTTTGCACAAAGTTTCATCCAATCTGCTGCTAGCTTGAGCTAGCTAGCAGCTCTGCAACAGCCCTCCAAATACCGCCCTCACAAGGTCCACACCCTCAGGATGAGGATGGATCATGGTACAATAGCAAAGGGGCTGGCAGAACAGGATAGCCTGGTGGAGAAAGGTCACCGGGTACGCATTTCACTCAAGGCTGCTCTATCTGGCAGCGACAACCAGCAGGAGGTAGCAGCCAGATGGATTTATGTGGCTGGGTCACTGTCCCAGAGAGGTTCCCCTGATAATGAAACACTTCTCCTATCTTGTTATTGGCATCACAGTCCCATGACCAGGACTAAAGTTGGAATTTAAACTGTTCAGTTCTGCTGGCAATTTCAATGGTATTCCGCAAAAGTGGAAGGAATTAGGTTGAAAATTCTGAGCTGGATCCTGAACCATAATATGTGACTCCAGGAAAGGACTTTCTTCAGGCTTTTCCATGGTAAGAGTAGGGGTGGGAAGGGAAACTTGTCTGGTTTTCCATTTCCTCCCAATAAGCAGAAAGTGAACTTCACAAGACATATTTTTAATGTTTTTGGTTTCTATCAGTTACAAATCCTATGAGCCTCTGAAGTCAGACTTAATACTGAGACATCCAGACTGGGACTAAACCCATGTGCAGCTATCTTCAGATTACCTGCTGTTAATCAGAGTCTCTGCACTCATCTTGCCTTCACCTTCCTGGACCATTTTATTATGGATTTGCCCTTCCAAAAATGTGCAGTCTAATAACTACAGTAATTTTAAGCCTTTCTTAGTCTAATCCATACACATGAATGTAAAGAGAGCAGAGAGAGCAGTAACCTTTCCCTTGGAGGACTCATGATTCCTTACATTTGTTCACAAAGGGATTCTGGACTATGAACAGCAGCATGTTTCCCAGTTCAGTTCCTTCAAGTGACAGTGGAATAGCTTGGAGAAGGTCAAGGTAAATCAACAGCTCTCAGAGTGAGCAACTGAGGGGGGATATTCAGACAAACAAAACACTCCCTCTAAGCACCCCTAAGACTATGACACATTACATGTCTCATTCCTGGTCTGACTTGAGCACATCTCTAATCTACCAATCTACATTGTCAAGTAGCGCTGTGTTTCTTCATATCAAATGAAGATAAGAAATCTTTCAAAGGGCTTTGTATTCTCCTGGGTTTTATAATAGAAATTGGAGCCCAAAGGAAGAGGAGTGTAGAAAAAGAACAAAGATAGCATTTACAAAAATGGAAACTAATAATAGCTCATCAGCTTGCAATTCTAGCCAGACTTAAAAAGCTCATCAGCTTTTTGACAACCTCTGTTCAATGCTGAGTTCACCAGACATGGAGGGAAAAGGATGGTTTTCCTGAGTATCAGTTGAAGCTAAAATCACAGCGTTACTCCGTAGGCTATTTCTGAAGCTAAAACCACCACAAACAATAAACAAAACGAAGCCCCCTTCTATTTAGTCATAACAGCACCACAAAACCAGGAAGGTGCCCAAGTTCATAGAACTTGCAAATCAACTCCGACACAGTTGCAGAACGGAGGACCTTCACCTACTAAACGTCACAAAACGTCGGAGGGACTCGGTCCGAGTCCCAGGAATCCCCTCGGGCTGTGTGCCCGCAGAGCCCCCGGTGCGCAGCCCCGCACCGGGCAGCGCTCGCCTCCAGCCACGCCGGCACCCCGCTCCTCCCGACGCCGCGTCCCGAGGTTTCGCCGCTCCAGACTGGATCCTCCCGGCCGCCCCACGCCCCCGCAGCCCGGGCGGGCACCTACCGGAGAAGGTGTCGAGGGCGGTGGGCTGGTACTCGTCGGGGTACCCGTTGGTGGTGTAGCTGACCACCAGGCTGGTCTTGCCCACGGCGCCATCGCCCACCAGCACGCACTTGATTCCCAGCTCCGGGCCGCTGCCCCGGGGCGGGCTGTGTCTCCGTAGGGCGGGCGCGTAATCCAGGAGCTCCTGGGGAGGCATGGCAATGGCACTGACGGTGGCACCGCGGACCGGACAGGGCTCAGCGCGGGGAGCGGCGCGGCGGGGCCGCTGCCATGCTCCTGAGAGCGGGCTGCCGTCGGGGCTGCCGTGCGGGGCCACCCTCTCCAGCCCGCCGAGACTCGCTCCTCATCGCTTCACCTGCCACACTGCGCACAAAACCAGCCCCTATTTCCCTAGTCCCGCCCTGTCCCGCCCCGCCGGGAGATGGCCGGGCCAGCCCTGCCCTGCCCTGCCCTGCCCGGCCCGGCCCGGCCGCCTCGTCCCGCCGCCTTACCGCGGGTGAGGGTCCCGCTGCTGCACCCCCGGCCCCCGCGGTGCCTGGATTTCGGCATTTCGGCAGGTGCCGCGTCGTGCTCTGAGCCGCACACAGGCGGCAAAGCCGTGCTCCACGCAACTCGCCCCCGCTTCCTTTTCGAAAGGAGCAGCTCCACTGTCCCATTGGGGGCATCTGTGGTTTCCGCCATGAAATCAGGAGAGAAATAAGACCAACAGTGCTGGTCGATATTGTGAAGGATAATATAAAGCAAATGGCCAGAAGTCATCACATCTGGTAACTATGATTGCCATTACTGGTTCCTGGGGCCCAGCCAAGCTGTTGCTACCTGCTGGCAAAAGCCACAAAGTGTATTTTCCCAGCTGCATGAACAAGTGCAGGAGCTCCCAGTCTGCATGAACAAGTGCAGGAGTTCCCAGTCTCCTGCCTTTTGTTCATATTCACCTCTGATAGCTCACCCGCCACACCGTGCCCTTGGCAGCTGAGAGGACGGCTCCATCCCTGCCCTGAGGAGCTCACTGTCTAAAGAAGTAAGACTAAACAAACAGAGGAGTGGGAACACACCACTTAAAAGGAGAGATACAGCCACACTATCTCAGCCATCACTGCTACACCAGTGTAGCACCCCCAAGTGATTGGAAACGCTGGAAGGAAAGTATTAATGCCTGCAATACTCAATATTGCAACATTAGCTTTGAATGTGGAGCTGCTTTTTAACGGAGGAGCTAAACTCAGGCTGTCAATGAACAACACACATTTAGTTACCATGATGTCCTTCATGGTCCTCTCAGCAAGGCAGACCTGTCTGCACTAGGCAGGTTTGTGCTGCAAGCAGCTGCTGATTAGCAGTTCATGAGTTTGTCTTGCTGTAGTTTGCATCCATGCTGAGAAGATAAAAAGGTGTTTCACCTACATGTTTCACCTACATGTAATGTTGAACTTGAGATGAGATCTTTAAGTCAGGCACAGTCTAGAGTGCTTTTCCCTGTGGTTGACAGAAAGTCATAAGCACTGCAACCCTTCAGGTTCAGTGGACAAAGCAAGTCCACTCTTTGGAGACAACCAACAAGCTTCCTAGGAACTGCAAGAAGGCTTTTCCTCTGCAGTTTTCTCTAGCAGTTTGTTATAATCAGCCCCTTATGTGTTTTTATACATAGTACAGCCTTACATTTCTACAGCTACAAAAAATGGGGGTGGTATTAGAAACTAGGCTGCTGCTAAAATATGTGCCATATAGTCTTGCTACAGCAAGTGGCTGCTATCTCAATGGACTGGCTTTCATTAGACTGGCTTTTTCCAGTGCCGTGCTCTTCAGTGCTAGTTCAGAGCCAGGTGACAGCTGAACTGCTTCAGAAAAAGCAGAATGCGCTGGGGCAGGCGATCCTCCGCAGTGTGTGAGGTGTGGCAGTGCCTCCAACGGGACCGGCCAGGACACCCGACACTGCAGCCGGGACAGGCAGCGCAGCAAGCAAGGATCTTACATAGCTTTCCCAGTGCATTTCAGACACTGGCTGACTTTCTGTGAACTATGACATTTCCATTTAATCAGAAGAAATGAATGTAAATGAGGGATTATTCACCAGATTGTTCACTGTTAGCAGGGACAAGAGATGAAGAGAAGACAGTTCAAGCTCCCTATTTGCTGTTTATTTAGGAATGGATCTCCCTTAAGAAGATACACTGTTGCTCCTCTCCAAGGATCCAGCCCATTTTTTTCTTACTCCTTTCCTAAAATCTCTTCCTTCTGGGTCTAAGCTCCTTTTTCCTTGCAGTTTCTGACAACCGTTGGTTGACACACACTTAACTTGTCAATGAGCTTAAGTGATTTTTAATCTATATTTAAACTAAGTGATTAAGCAAACAAACAGGGCCGCTCCCATGGATTCTTTTCTCAGGTCTTGCCTTGGTCCTGACAGATAACAGAGGATGCATGTTTAGTTTCACGATGCAGAGAGCAGTCAGATATTTAGGGTTTGCTAGGGTTTTTTTGTACAGTTTTGGCTTTTTTTTGCATTGAAAGTCTGTCCCATTCCCTGAGTTGCTGAACCAACAGCTCTGGGGACTGGCTCTGCCTATGTAGGTAGCAGGTACATTAGGAGAGCCCCATTGCATGCTGCTTGCCTGACATGCTCCTCTGCCAAAATCAGCTGTGCCTGAGTGGGAAATACACAGTCTGCAAGGCAGCATTTGGCCTCACTCCCAGGAATTATAATTAGTACAAATTATGATGATATTTCTCATTATGTGAATTCCTATCCACCAGGAATTAAGGGCAGAAGATCAAATTCTTTCCAGGCAGATCAAATACAGATTTCAGGTACTGTTAGTGTTTAGCCATTACTCAGCTGTGCTGCACTATCTAGGCTGCACAGAAAAACTGCTCCATTAAAGTGATTTACAGTGGGAATTGATTTCTATATTTAGGCAATGTGTGACTGTCACCACCAAACAAACTTTATACATCTGTACGAAGTCCTTTTATTAAAAAAAACCCAGTTATTAAGAGGAAGACACTTCCTTTTCTGCCCATTTCTATTAATTATGATAATTCTTCTCACTGCTGCTGTGGCAGGAGAAGTCCACCTATGGACCCAATCAAGAATAGTACATAAGCCAATTTGGAAGAGGAGGACACATGGACTTGTCCCTTGTGGGGATGAAACTACGAATCAGCTCAAACTATTCCATATAATTTCCCTTCTAAAGTGCAGTGTTATAATACTGGGAATTGGTGACTCTGGGCTTTTTTGCAGGTAGTGGACCTGACTTTCAATGGCTTCTGAGCAATGCTTGACCTCCAACAACCTCGTATTCTGTTCCTCTGACAACATTGTATTCTGCCTCCTTGGCTGGTATTATGCTCCCCAGTCTTGTCCGAAAGTCACAGAGTGGAAGCCATTATGATTTTTGCAAAGCCTAGCAAACTACTCACGCTGCCTCAGAAGAAGCATTGTATGTTACGGGAGGTGGCAGTTTTGAAAATAGCACGGCTCCCTTCTCAACAAGGGAAAGGAAAAAAATTATCAGCCCCTCCCAACATGGTAGTGAGCAAACCCAGCCTTCAACATTACCTGCGTTTGTACAAGTGGACTGCATGTGCCAATCTGGTTCCTTTGCAAATGGTGCCTTGAGATCACATTTCTGAGTCTGTTCACAGTGCTTCACAAGAGAAACCCTAAACAATGAGAAATGGGGGCACAGAGAGAACAGGCGACAATGCCATCACGCACAGGGCAGGTGGGTGGGGACCTAGACTGAGAGGGGGGCTAAACTGGAGTGCAGGTGCCTGAGCAAACCGGATCCCGTGATACTCTGAAGAAGAGACACTGAAGAAACGAGGTAGAGCCGCTGCCCAGCTGGTCGAATTCGTAATTGCAAGCAATGACACAATTGGTTCTGAGTCACTCAGTGTTGGTCATGCACCTGAGTGTGCATCCTCCCTGGGAAAAATCAAGCGTTAACTATAATTACCACTTAAAAGGAGTGACAGACAAAAGGGTGAAGAAAAGAGCCCGAGCCTGGTTTTCCCTTGAGGCGTGCCTTGTCTAGTTACTGTAACCTTCAGGAAGTGATGTCAAACACTTATTTATATCGTTTTCTATCGACTTCGCAGGGGAGGAAACAGACACAACACAAAGTCAGTGAAACATCAGGCTGTGCCCATTCACAGAAAAATTATGACAGGAGAAATTCAAGGAAGAAATATTCTAGTATTTGCTTTCCTATATAGAGATTTTGATTGATAGGAACTCCATAGTTTCTGAGTCTACAGTAATAAAAATGCTTTACATTTCTATAGCAGCTAATGGATACTTCTGGTATCTGATATATATATATCTAATATCTGGTATATTGATACTGAACTGGAGATGTGTGCTTTCGAAATGCCTTTGGGGGAAAAAAAAATAAGGAAAGAGAAACAATTTTAGAATATATCTCCCACTGTCCTGGCCTCTGAACTACTTCTTTGCTCTTTGGAAATAAAAGCAATGCCTGGAGATGTTCATCTGTTTGCTGCCACGCTTGTTAAATGTGGAGGCAAAGAGCTACAATAACAATATTACACTACATTTTCAGATTAAAGAATAATAAGTCTGAATGAAATAACAATGCCACTAGCTTCAAAAATATTTTCTTAAACCAAAGGAAGAAAAGCACTGTATTGTACTAAGTCCCTTTCTCAAACTCAACTTCATCTCCTATCTGACTTGCTTAAGACCTAGTCCTACGCCTCAGACATGCTATGAATAATTTAGAATTGTGTTGCCATCTGCTGGAGAAAGTACATCTTTTAATACATCAACTGATGAATGTGAAAGAACACGCGAAGTTTAAGGCGTTCAAAGACTTTCTTTAAATCTGAAAGAGAAACAGCAAATTTCAGACTAAAGACAGGTTGGAAGACAATGGTCTGAGCTTAATTTAATTATGTCACTCAATTGGACACTTTACACAAAAAAGGGGCGCTAACGTTTAACAACAGGAATGGGTGAGGGATTAGGAAGAGAAAGGTGATAAAGTTCATATCCTCCCTGTGAAACAAGGAAAGGCAGGCAGTTAACACTAAACAGCGAAGGACTGGGTTGAAGAGGGATCATCGGAAAAGCATAAAATGCTGTAGGATCTCTGCCGATAACTGTCTCTGCCAAGTTATCAGTTTCAGTTCTCAGGCTTATCATTTATGGATCTTTCTTGAGGATCAAAACTGAGGGATTAGCCACAAGGTGCTGGTGACGGGAAAAAGGTTTTCTCGCTGTAAAAGCATGTTTCTGTCCTGCTTTTTGTGCATTCTAGGACAGATGGGTTATGCCCTAGGGTTTCCATGGGGACACTCGGTGGGTTTACAAAGGGCAGCCTGCTCTGGAATGCACGTGTAGCATCAACAGTCATTGGTAGTTCACTTGTGGGAAAACTTAAAAGTGTCAGGGGAACCGTGGTCTGCAGGTCTGCAATTGCTGCTCCGGCATGATAGTTTCACCCAGTGTTTACTGGTCTGCAGGAAATCTGCTTCTGACAATGGGTTTGAAGAACTTGGGAGGTTGGTTAATGGTTAGGAGGCGGGCTCTGGCAAGATTTTGAGCTTTGATCTCTTCCAGGGTAAATTATAATTGTTGTATGGCTCCCTGTTTCAGGTTCTCATGGGTAACTGTGATACTCAGGGTACACAGCCAGTGTAATTCTGTTCGCTGCATTAAATTTGTATACAGCATTCAAAAAGGTCACTCAGAAATGCTGTCCCTTCTCTTGGGAGGTCTCTTGATTTAGTGGGGGACACAGGTATCTGCAGCACTCTCCTAAAAGCAGCCACAGCAGTGTCTCATAGCCTGGAAGTATATTACACCTCTGTTGGTGTCTTATGAAGGCTGGTGCATTTAGGGAGTTACACCTATTTGCCTATGACCTTTAAGAATATAGGGTAGTTTTTATGCTGATCACTGTGAAGGAATATTCTATATACAGTGAGGTGGAGTGATGATCAGTACTGTCTGTAGTGGAAATCTGTGAGGAAGTCCAGGGTTTAATTCAAATTTTAATTGTGTCTTAACTAGATTCTGCCCTTACTTCTTTCCACAGCCCCATTTTCCTGCCCTCTCCTCTGCACCAGCATTCATGTTTAGATCATGGATCACAGAGTCATCTGCTGCGGGGCAATGAACTGTCTCACTCTGCAGTCATATACACACTGATGTGCACCAAGTGGGGTTGGACAGGGCAGCCAGGAATGACACAGACAGCATTGAGGAAGCCCAGATTTAGACAGGGTCAGTCTGCTGGGAGTCAGTCTGGACACATTAGATGTTTGTCAATGTTGATATCTAGAATTACCTGTTCCTCTAGGCGTTTGAAGAGAATAACAGGCCATGCAACACCTAGATGTTGATAGCTCTGTCCACAGCTTGGAGAAAATGTTAACTGTTTAAGTCAAAATTATTTCAAATTGCTGCTGTGACCACAGCTACAGCAAAGCAAGACAAGGATTTAGGTTTCCAATCAACATACCACCAAAATCTCCTAATTTCTCTCGCATAAGTCTTTCTTATAGACTTACACCACTGCTACACACAAAATGTAATAATCTGATTCTCCACACATTCCTGGTGAATCAAAGAGCTGATAAATCTTTCGTCTGCAACCCTTGCTCTTCCCTTCTTTTCAGAATACCAAATCTGAATGTAGCACTGGGCTGTAATTATTGCACATGTTTGTAAATTAAATAATCACAGCAGATGATACTGCAGATGGATGGAGCAGGCTTGTGGGCCTGGGTTAGCTTTAGGCTGATGTTTTATTTCCAAATAAGGTGAGAATCTGGCTTCAATTTAACCACATTAAAATCAGACACAGGTTTCTCATGAGGTATTAGCCTTAACAGGCAATAATATCTGCCAGAATGAGAACAGAAATCTCTTCCACTTCTAGACCTGGCCAACAAAAAACCAACTTATAAGACATGGCCTGAACTAGGCTTTGAGTAGAAGCAGCCCACAGAACTGCACACTGAGCAGTTTGTGCACAAATATCAATTTAGCCTAATATCCAGATATATTTCAAGACAGCTTATTTCCCCCTTACCAGATAACCCGTCCATTTTCTACTGCTAAAAATATGACTAGAAAGAGAAATTGTAGAAGCATCATTGCTGAAGACAACAGGGGGAGACCTTATGTTAAACGAGGGGTCAAACTATGTTCACCCCTGTGACATAAACACGAGCTGAAGCTGCAACCAAGGTAGAGAATTGTAAGAGGCTCCAAGGAACTAATAATCTCCTCTTTTTAAGAGAAGTCAATAACTTCTTGGTTTGATAAATCCTGGATTTGGTATATCTGAGTGAAGGCTATGATTGGTGATGATTTTTTGCAGAGGAAATGAAAGCTCTAGAATATCCTGTACAGTAAAGGATAGTGTCTGAACAAGAACAAGAGGATTCAGACTAGCCACAGCTTATGTTAAACTGGAAATCAGAGCTCGAAATCATGGGAGTGTTTGGAACAGGTAGGAGCTTTGGCAGTCAGGGGAAAAAATACCACACTATCAGACAGAGCTTGACAGGAATAAAGGACTATATGATGTGGTATCTATAAGAGTGGGAGAATGAATCTGATAGTCCAAGAAGTCCCTTCCTACCTCATTACCCTAAACCTAATGTAATTTGTTTGTACCTTTTGAGATGCTGAAAGAGAACAGTTGCTGCATATGAAGATCAGGATGATTAGACAGCAAAAGAATGTGGTTTTGTTATTTTGACTCAGAGCTGCCACATAAAGAGGGCAAACAGCAGAGGCTGGGACTGGTGCTTGCAGGCAGGCTAAGTCAGCAAAAGCCATGTTCTGTTTTTAGCAAAGCAGGCAGAGGTGACCCTATGGAGGCGTGCCATGGGAGCCTCCAGGAACCCAGCTAGCGTGGGACCTGCATGTCTGGCTCAGCACTGGGGAGAAGGCCCGAGGCTGAGTGATGCAGACCACAGCCCTAGTTTACGAGGGTGCGGTGTCCAGTAAAAGAGCAGAGAAAAAGGAGGTGTAACTTTGTGAGAAGCCAGCCTCATGCAACTGCTGCTTGTGGTGCCTCACTGCCACCTGATGTGCAAACTAAGTTTGGGAAAACCTCTTGTGTCTTGTAATGGATCCCTCCATGCTGCAAGCTGTCCTGTACCCTGAGAGACATTTCTCCATTGCTTCCAGAAAGCGAAGCTTATATATATCTAATATGCAGTACATATTATACTCACAGTATAGTACACAGCACACATACAGTGTACACATATACATCTCTCTTTATTTTATATAGGATGAAATTCAAAGGGTTGTGTAAGAGACTCGTCTTTTTGTTAATGCCGTTGTTATAAATTCTGCTAGTTTAAGCTAGAAGGTAAAATTGTGAATGACAATTGTTGGCACACCAGAACAAAAGAAAGCTCCAGGTTATAAATACTACTTAGTGACACAGAAGCTGGGTACAGCATGGAAACCTGGGATAAACCTTCAGAGCAAGTCAAGTACAGTTCAAGGACAGCCTTATGCTGGATCCCCTTATTTTGTGCATTGACTATCATTCTAGCAACAAAGCCATGATTTTGCCACCCAATGCTACACAAGAGCCACAACGCAGGAGTGTTGGCTTTTTCTTTTACTTAGCATTTTAAACCAGACAATTCCTAATTGCAATCATTAGAATTGCCATGGCAATCAGGACTAATTCTAGTAGGGCACACTGCAGAGTTAATGAGGTGATTTCTCGTACATGTAGCTGCACACAACAGGACAGTGTCACTGAAAGCTGGGAAAGAAAACCTTCAAACCAGAGTTACAGGTTAGAAAGCAGACACTACTTTGTTACAGTGCCAGGTAAATGGGTGGGGTGGGGTGTCTCTCTGCCCATCATGCACACCAAGATTCACACTTCTATCACTTATACACAATTTATTACATGAATATGTATTTACATTCTAAGAAGTTTACACCTATTTCCAAGCAGCCTTGTACTTATGCTAATTAATTGTGTAGGTCTTATTACACATGTATTAGGGAAGGGGTCTCTAGTGGTCGTGGAGGATGGTACCCTACCTCTTTTTAGCCTCCTTGGTAGCAAATCCAAGTTTTGATGTTTGGCACGGTTCTATCTTGTTATATTCGACAACAAAACCAGAGCATACAACCCATCTAGAGGAACTTCTGGTTATTACTGGCATAGAAAAATGCTGGCTTTGTTTATTCGAGTGGGCCCTTTCTAATTTCAACATAAGCCTTTCGGTATCCGCGGCAACGAGCAGAAGCCGCGGGCACCGCGGACCCCAAGGCCCGGCAGCAAGGGCCCATGCCGACTGGCCGCCTCCGCGGGAATATCGGGGACAGCAGTGTCGGGGATGCGAGCCGGGCGGCCCCCGCTCCAGCGCCATCGCTGGGAGTCCAGGGCCATCGCGGAGAATGACTCCAGCGCCATCGCTGGGAGTCCAGCGCCGTCGCCGGGAGTCCAGGGCCATCGCGGGCAGTGACTCCAGCGCCATCGCGGAGAATGACTCCAGGGCCATCGCTGGGAGTCCAGGGCCATCGCGGGCAGTGACTCCAGGGCCATCGCCGGGAGTCCAGGGCCATCAGCGGGAGTCCAGGGCCATCGCGGGCAGCGACTCCAGCGCCATCGCCGGGAGGAAGCGGCGCCGCCCGGCCCGCGCATGCGCAGGCGCCGCGGGTCAGCTGAGCGCGCCGCGCTCGGGCCGCGCTGGGCCATGGCCTCCATCCTGGACGAGTACGAGGACTCCCTGCACCGCTCCGTCTCCGTGCAGCAGAGCCGCGCCAGCGTGGGCATCCCGCACTCCGGTACGTGTGCGCCGGGGCCTCCCGTGTGCGGCGTTCCCGCTGAGAGGGGGAGGCGAAGCGGCGGCTCCGGGTGGGAGCAGGGCATGCCAGGCTGTGCTGCCTGGAAGAGGTGTGTCACCGTGTGTGTGACACGGCTGCGGCTTGTTTTTTCCACGGCTTGCTGTGGGAAGTGTTTAGAGACGGGGAGCACTTGATTCCTGTCTCAGCAGAGTGGTGGTGCGGGTGAGCCCAGCGAAGCCGCGGTGCTGCTTCTGTGTGGGAGGCCCTGGCCCGGGGTGCTGCGCGGAGCCGAGCGGGTGCGCGGAGTCGCGAGTGCCCGTGTGGTCACAAGTTAAAACCAACCACAGCTCGGCCCTGTGCGGCTCAGAGCTGTGGTGGCGGGTTGAGAGCATCTCGTCACTTTGCTTCTTTTTTCTGCTCCTCCCTGAGGAAGCCATTGCTTTACCGTGTTATGGACGTGTGCACAGCCGTTCCCGCACGGAGTTCCTTTCCTACCCCAGGAGCAGTTTACCAAAGACTCCGTTTCTCTAGAGTGGTTCATTTAGGCTGACTATACGATGGCAGGGTGACCAACAAAGCAGTTTGTATCACTACGACGCTTTCATCCCACTGTCAAGGAATGTGAGGCTTTGCTATATGTACTGTTCAGGGAGGTGTCCCATCAGTGTAAAATAATGGTGTGATGACCAGTCCGTTTTTTCTTTCATGTCAGAGAAATTTATTCCATTATTATTCCATGATAAATTCAAGCTTTATGAGGTTCAATAACCATTTTCTACTAGATGTCACCTCTCAATATTTTTTGAGTGTGGCAGGGAAATGTAGGTTATGAGAAAATTCTGTTATACCTGGTATTGTCATGGTGGTACAAGCTGCTATGCAGAGCTGGCTTTTTTGAGTTACAAGTTTGGAAATACATGGACACATTCTTTCAAGTTTTTTTCCTGGTATAGTGTTGCCTGTTGGTAACCTTTGGGGTAAACAGGTTGTGAGGTTCATATATGTGCCAAGAATTGATAAATTCTGTCATGATGTGTATATTATGGAGTATAAATACACTGACTGACTTACTCTGAGTCTAGGTACTGCAGTAGGTATGTTCCCCTTGTTTGTTTCGACATGCATGGTTATTTTGTTGTGTAATGTTAGATCAAGAATGAGTGGCCTGAATAGGTGTTGTGCAGAACAGTGTTGGGACAAATTGTGTCACTGGAAATAATTTTTCCAGGACTCAGCTTTTCTTCTTGACTGCTGCAACACTGTCTTCAGTCTTGGCTGTCTGAGAGTTGAGAAATCTGTTTGCTGACAGTTGATACTGGCAGAGGACGTTTGGGAAACTGCTTAATTGCAAAGGCGCAGCCTAATCAGGATTTCAATTATTCTTAGATCAGGCCACACAGGCCATTTTTAATAAAATTTGGGTTGGTAAAAGTTGTGGGCAATCTGAAGTTTAAGTAAATTTATTTTGTAAAAGATACAATAGTTAACTTCTTGAAAGCAGTCCTTAAGGTTAGGTTTGCAGTTTTGGAAGACGTTGAAACTTATTCCTGTTTCAGGGAGTTGTTCCCTGTGCTTGTTAAACTGCAGGTACTGTTTCCAAAGTTGTAGATAAACGAGCAGTGACTCTGTATCCAACCTAAAGTCCTGCTGCATTGTGAACTTCAAGTACTGTAGCTCCAGCTTTGAAAAGCCTACTTTCACCCACTAGACTTGACCATACTGCTGATCTTAGGTCTTTGGACAGATTAAAAGGTCTCAGGAAATTTGTAGCTTTGCCCAGAAATCAGGGTGGGAAATGCTGCAGTAGAATCTAGCTTAAACAGAAGAGGGACACTGCAGACAAGATGAGGGAGCAGACTGAAAGGAATGAATGTTATAAAATAGACATCTCCTTTGTATACAGAACAGTATGTTATGGAAGCTCATCCTTCTTTTATTAGGGACAATAGCTAAAATCCTCATGTTAAAGGTGATGATCCTACGGATGTTTAAATGTAATGGATACAGGCCTAAAGAGTCCCGAATGCTGAAATCAAATATTTTGGCTTGAACTATGACTGAATTAAACCATAAATAGCTTCTCCTTAACTCTAAACCTTTACCTCTGTATAGGTACTATTTGTTCCCTTTCCTTCCTGCATTTAAGTTTCCTTGCTGAGTCAGCCTTGCTTTGCCAGGTGACAGTCTGGAAAAAAAATGAGATTACTTGGATGAATTTGACTTGATGATCTGTTAACATGTGGGTTTTTCAGAGTAATCCTTCCCTTTTGTATATATATAGATATATAAGTACATATTTATTGCTTATCTTTGATATGTGAATCTGCACCTTGGGAGCTTTTTGTATGTGTTTGGAACTGCAGTTCTTACCAGCAAATTTAAATTGTGGCATTGCAGCTCCCTAATCTGAAAAGAAGAACATCAGTTCTACTTAACTGGAAATAAAGGAATACACACTTGTATAAATGGGTAGTGTTTAAGGTGAGGATCAGTGTGTAAGAAAAAAGCACATGCTGAGCAAAAGGATGCCTACTCAGGTTGTGGTTGCTTTGTCTCTTCCTGCAATATGCATCTTTCTTCTGGAAGAAGTGTATTTTAAGGATCCTGCAGCTCGTCTAGAGGTGAGGCAGAGGCAAGGAGAAAGCATTGGTGGAATAGACAATTAGGATTTGTCTACTAGTAGCAAGGTACTTTCCACTACTACATTATCTTTTTCAGCACCAGTGGGGCTGGAATTAGAGGTTTTTTTCTCCATGTTCCTGCTCCATGGAGCACACTTCCTTTTCAGTAAAACTTTTGGAGCAGGACACGATCCTTTTCGTCTTTTAGGCTGGATTTTGATGTAGTTTGGGTTGTTGTTGTGGGGTTTTGTCTTGTTTAGTTTCTAAGTGTTCACATTCTTTCTCCAGGATATGTCAATGCACGCCTGGAAAAGGAAACACCAATATTTAACAAGCAGAGGATTGATTTTGCTCCTCCTGAGAAAATTAACAGCTTAGTGGTCTCCTCTAACCAGCTCTGTATGAGCCTTGGGAAAGACACCCTTCTCAGGTAATGCTGCCAGAATCCTGAAGTTATTGTGTTTTTCCCCTGCCTTCTTTTTTTTCCTTAAGATGTCAGAGAACTTACATTTCTAAACTGGATAAAAAGCCACGAGCCTAAGGTGAGGACAGCTTTTGTTGGCAGCATGCTTTCATGGTTTCTCTTTGCAGGATTGATCTTGGGAAGCCAGATGAACCTAATCAGGTAGAGCTGGGACGCAAAGATGAAGCCAAAGTCTACAAGATGTTTTTGGACCACACAGGTGAGGCAGTGGGTCATGGATATTTACAGACAGTGAAGAGAGCAGAGCAAGTGCTGGTGAAGGAGTTCTCTTTCTGCTATGTACATAAGGAGAACAGATCAATCTTCCATGACCCAGACTCTGTTTCTCAGGGCCTCTGCCCACTGGTTTGCCCTTTTGCTATTAGTAAAGCACAGGCTTGTGCCCGTGTTGTGTTTTCAAACTCTGAAATGAACACATGCAATTAGGCTGTTCTGAGCAAGGCTGCTAAAACCAATCAAAGGAAGTGTTTGCAGTGACTCTGCTGTATGGTTTATATAGAACATTTTAAAAAGGGCCATAAAACATCTGAAGTTCAGTGTAGCCTAGACTGATTTTTAAAAACTAAGCAAAAGTTTGGAAAGAGATGCTCATATCTCTCACCAACTGCCAGGGATAGGAGAGAACTCTGGGAAGTATTTATCCTTAAAACATTTATTGAAACAGAATACCTTCTTGCTAAAGCATCTGGTACCAGTTATTTAATGTTGCAACATATGGACTACTGTTCTGATCCAGCATGGAAATCCCCCACATTCCCATGAATGCCTGGGAAGTCTTGGATTAAGTATGTTGATATTGGAGTTTATCAAATGCTAAGCTAAATGTTATCAAAAGTTAAGGATTAGAAGCTTCAGGAATTTGGCTTGCTTAGGCACAGTCTTGATTTGCTCTCTCCTTCTGCCTCCCACACCCCTCTGCTGTTGGCAGGCTCTCATCTCCTGATTGCTCTGAACACCAGCGAATGCCTTTACCTGAACAGAAGTGTTCAGAAGGTGCGGGCACTCTCCCGCTGGAAAGGACACTTGATTGAAAGTGTGGGCTGGAACAAATTTCTCGGTTCAGAAACCAACACAGGGCCTATCCTGGTGGGCACATCCCAGGGGCAGATCTATGAGGCTGAAATCTCTGTCAGTGAAGGAAGCCTCTTCAGCACTAACCCTGACCAGTACTTCCGACAGGTCTACACTCTGGAGGAGGAATCTGGACCTGCCCCAGTCTGCTGCTTGGAAATTGAACGAGGGATAGAAGGGAAATTTTTTATTATAGCCACCACTAGGAAGAGACTCTTTCAGTTTGTTGGCAAAGTGCCTGAAGGGACAGAGCAGCAAGGCTTCAGCTCCATATTTGCTGTGCATGCTGACCATCTGCCCAGCTTTCGGGAGTTTCCAGCCAACTTGGGTTTCAGCGAGATAGCTTTCTACACTCCAAAACTGCGTTCCAACCCACGCTCCTTTGCCTGGATGATGGGAAATGGTGTTTTATATGGTACATTGGATTATAGTCGTCCTGACTCAATTCTGAGTGATGAACGGGTCTGGGTTTATCCTCCTGATATTGACATAACTGTGAACAAGCCAATATCCATTGTACTTACCCAGTTCCACTTCCTGTTGCTGCTGTCTGACCGGGTGAAGGCTGTCTGCACTCTGAATGGACAGGTTGTTTTTCAGGATCTGTTCCTGGAGAAGTTTGGCTTGCTGACACGCATGATTAAAGATCCCACAGTCCAGCAGATATGGATCCACACTGAGAAAGTAGTGTTCCGCTACCATGTCCAGCGGGAATCTAGAGACGTGTGGAAGATGTATATGAATATGAACAAATTTGATTTAGCAAAAGAGTATTGTAAGGACCGTCCAGAGTGTCTTGACATTGTGTTGGCCAAAGAGGCAGAGCACTGCTTCCAGAACAAGAGGTATCTTGACAGTGCCAAATGTTACGCACTGACCCAGAACTACTTTGAGGAAATTGCTCTGAAGTTCATTGAAGCCAAGCAAGAAGAGGCCCTGATGGAGTTTCTGATTAAGAAGCTAAATAATCTAAAGCCTTCAGAGAAGACTCAGACCACTCTGTTGACCACGTGGTTGACAGAGCTGTACCTGAACTGGCTGGGTATATTGCAAGGAGATCCCTCACAGCGAAATCTCTATTTGGATACACGGGAGAAGTTCCGCACTTTCCTGAGCAGTCCTAAAAATAAAGAATGTCTTTTTAATAATCGGGCATCTATTTATGAGCTGTTGGCAAGCCATGGCGACACAGAGCACATGGTGTACTTTGCAGTCATCATGCAGGATTATGAGCGAGTAGTAGCTCACCACTGCCAGCATGACGAGTACGATGAGGCTCTAAATGTGCTGTCCAGGCACAGAGACGAGAAACTCTTCTACAAGTTTTCTCCGGTTCTCATCCAGCATATTCCCAAGAAGGTAGTTGATGCTTGGATTTCTATGGGCTCTAGACTGGATGCCAGGAACCTCATTCCAGCCCTTGTTAACTACAGCCAGAGTGCCAGCACCGAGCAGATCAATGAAGCCATTAGGTACATGGAGTTCTGTGTCTACCAGTTGGAGGAAACCCAGCAAGCCATTCACAACTACCTGTTGTCTCTTTATGCTTTGTGTCGGCCGGACTCACTGCTGTCTTACCTGGAGCAAGCAGGAACCAACCCAAACAGGATCCACTATGACCTGAAGTATGCACTGCGCCTGTGTGCAGAGCACGGGCACCGCCGTGCATGTGTCCACATTTACAAAGTGATGGAATTATATGAGGAGGCTGTGGATCTCGCCTTACAGGTATGTGTGTGTCTGTGCATGCTGTGATAAACAGGAATGTAGCTTGTTCTAGTTGCCTTGAACAGCAGAGCATTGAGAGGAACTGGACAGACTCACTGGTACCAAAACTGTGCAGCTGAGGCTTGGAAGAAAGACCTGGCTCTGTTAACATTTTTCACAACTGTTTCAAGTAGGCAGCTGACTGACAAGCTGTAACTGAGGGTGGAGACATGGAAAGTACAAGGAGGAGTACTGTCTGTCTCAAGCTCAGTCTCTGACATAAAATACCTTTAACATATCTGCATTTATGCAAGATAAGGATTCTAATTACTTCTATTCCTAGCTTTGGTAATTATCACAGAAGTCCTTGTCAGCTTTGACAGCTTTGTCAGCTTTGTCATCTCCAGGGAGATGCTGGATTTTTTTCCTATTGGAATTGCTGTGTCTTTGGTGAAATGTGTGGCCAGCAAAGATACTATAGCATGAATTTGTCCTTTCTGTGCCGGCTTTCATTCTCTGTTGGGTAGCAAGCTAATCTTCAGTGAGAAGTACTGGTGGAGAGGAGAGGTGTTTGACATGGAAACAAGGAGCAGGCCAGTAGTGCAGTCCTAGGCAGTGAGATAGCAATAGAGGTTTTCTAAATGCCTCTTAAAATGGCCTTGAAGAGCTTTGAACCTTAAGAAGGCTTTGAAGTTGAATGGTGGATAAACAAAGAGGGAAGCTTAATTCTGTTTCCTTGTCTGTCCAAATTCTAGGTGGATGTTGATCTTGCCAAGTCCTGTGCAGATCTTCCTGAAGATGATGAGGAACTCCGGAAGAAGCTGTGGTTGAAGATCGCTCGCCATGTTGTTCAGGAAGAGAAGGATGTCAAGAAGGCAATGGCCTGCCTCTCCAGCTGTGCTCTGCTGAAGATTGAAGATGTGCTGCCATTCTTTCCAGACTTTGTCACTATTGACCATTTCAAGGAGGCAATCTGTAACTCCCTGGAGGATTACAACAAACACATTGAGGAGCTGAAAAGGGAGATGGAGGAAGCCACACAGAGTGCCAAGAGGATCCGTGAGGACATCCAGGAAATGAGAAATAAGTATGGCTCTGTGGAGCCTCAGGAAAAATGTGCTGCTTGTGACTTTCCACTTCTAAACCGCCCTTTTTACCTTTTCCTGTGTGGTCACATGTTTCACTATGACTGTCTCCTCCAAGCAGTTTTCCCAAACCTTCCTGCCTATAAGCAGGCAAAACTTGAAGATCTTCAGAAGAAGCTGGCAGCTACCAGCCAGCCATCCAAGAGCCACCATCGTCCCAAGGATGCAGACACCATTAGCTTGGGGAAGGGGCAGCAGAGTCGGGAACAGATCAAAGCTGACATTGATGATATTGTGGCAGCTGAATGTGTGTACTGTGGTGAGCTGATGATCCGGTCCATTGACAAGCCTTTTATTGATCCCCAGAAGTATGAAGAAGAAATGCAAAGCTGGCTGTAGTTTTCCAAATCTTCAAACTGTCAAACAAATTGTGAAGCCTTCTGTGGTGGGAATATAGCCTCCAGGAGCAGGAACATAGTGACTTCTGTGCAACTCTAAACAAAGGGTAGTACAGTCTTTTTACCAGGGTTAGGGGGAACTAGTCTTGCGAAACGGGGAGATATAGCTATGGCTGTCTGAGAACTTTAACAATACTTAGAGCTAACCTACTGGAATATATTT
>WAAG01071167.1:6393-18892 GCA_013390105.1 Tichodroma muraria | reverse complement strand
AATTGTAACTCTGGCTTTCTAACCCAGAAATTTGAAAATTTTTCTAATTTTCAAATGTGAAAATATTTTCACATTTGACAATCTGCACTGTGATAGAAGATCTCAAGATGATGTCATGTTTGCATTAGCTTCTTACTTCTTCAGTAAGATTCTGTTTAAGAAAGAGCAAAACAAGGTTTCTGAAATGGGAAAGGTCTGTACCTGGAATATGCGTTCATGTAAGTAGCTGCAGTTGTTCTTTTGGCTGCACCCCTTTCCAAGATTTGGTAAACTTGATTTTTGTTGTGTACAGTTACTTCTTCCAAGCCTTTAATAATTACACCCCTCTGTCAGAAAGTAATACATGCTTATTATACATCTCTCAACAATCCTGAAAGCCTCAAGATAACAAATTTTGTAGCACTAACCTTATTTCGAGGATCATCAAACATCTGCAGTCTTTCTCCAACATCAGGAGTAGGATTCAGAAGATCAAAAAGCTCCTCATTATAGATTTCCAAAAGAGAGACTTTCACTGAAAATTCGGTACCATTCTCTGTGAGTTTTTCAAATATTTGATGCAATGTACGGGGTATGATACCTGCTAGTGGATCCTATAAATTAAAAAGAAATATTTGATTTATAAATGTACTGAAAGAGATTTGGAGGTAGGGGGTAGAGTTTCAACTAAACAATCTGACTGGATATAAACAAGAATAAAGATGACCTTCCACATAAAAGTCACCAAGAGTTCAATGCAATACATTAAAGATGTAAAATTGTCCTTTTCTTATAAATGAATGAGATTATTTGTTAATCTACAAACATTTAAGGAAAGTCAGCTTCAGAATCTGAAAGGCATCAACTTTTGGTTTTCTTCAGCCTTCTGCAGCTTCCAACTTTGAACTACAGTACAGACAAGAGAAACCTCAGGAAAATATACCTCTTCCCAAGTATATTCTTCATTGGGTGACCGCTCCCCTTCCATTGTGAAGGTCTTACCAGTACCAGTTTGGCCATAACTGTGAGAATAAAAATAAAAACGTTAACAAGAAACTAAAACAAAAATAAAATTTCCAAATACTAATTATTGGCTTACTTACGCAAACACCGTACAGTTGTAGCCCATAATAACTTCATCCAAAATGGGACACACAACACTCCGGTATACATCAATCTGCTTTGCCTGAGCTCCAAAAACCTATTGACACCAAGCCAACACATCTCATTTATCCATACAATAATGTATAACATCACACTAAGTACTAGCTTGTTTCTAGAAATCCCCAACTTGACAAGCAGTTACCAACCATATCAAACGTGTAAGTCTTTCTTGATGACTTATCTGTCACTCCTCCGGTGCGGACACTGACTTCCTTTCTTGCTTGATCACAGTCTACGACAGCGTAGGAGCTCACTTTAAGTTCTGAGGCATTAAAAGGCCTAAAAAGACAGGAGCCAGGAATACTGGATTGAAATCATTGCTAACAAGAAAACAAACAGATGAAGCAGTAATATCACCAGTTTTTAACTTTATCTGTTTAATAATTGTTTACGAAAAAATGCTGCAATTTGGAAGTTTACAGATCCTGTTTCTCCTTTCATCCACTGTGAGACAACTCAGGCATCTATAGCATTTTGTTTGTTACATATAAGTTTTAAAAAGCCTATAACCACTTCCAAGATCATATAGATGTGCATATAGCTAACAGCATCAGAACATGTTCAGTTGCAGGGGGTAGAAGATTAAACATACCAAACAATCATCTAAATAAGAGCCTTTAAAAAAAAAAAAACCACTTATACATACAAGTTAATGCAATAGTGAATCCCATGCTGATGACACAACACTTTAAAGCACCAAAAATACCAACAGACCCTACTAATTGCAGGACAGTAAGCAGCAATACCAGACCTTTTATAATATTGAGGCATCTGAATAATATTTAGTAAGACAGACAGAACATCAAATTTGGTGGGAGAACGTTCACATTAATTTAAAGTCAGTCATAGTAAAAAGGTTTAATAGATGGACAATAAAACTCTATTTGAGTTTTAAAACTCTATTTTTAAAAACTCTTGAACTTTATGGTGAGCATCTTACTTCACCACTAAGTAATTCAAATTTGGTGCACACTATTTCTCCTGAAATGCATGAAAATGCCCTAAAAAGCATGGAATCCTATTCTATTCTTCATTTAGTAGTGCTACTGCACTGAGTGTCTATGCTACCTATACAGTTGACCTAAGCAGTCAGCTTGAAAATATAACTTATACAGTCTTGTACTTTTTAAAATATCTTGACACTAGAGACACTTCAGATGCTCTTTAAATTATAATGTTAAAGAAAAAAAACAAAACACAAGAAAACCACAAGCACATGGCACCTCGAATTTCCTGAAGCTAACATTTCTCCCTCAATATTATCTCACTGTACCCCTCAATATATCATTGTGGCTAACATTTCTCCCTCAATACATCACAGAGGCTGTAGTGCCGGATTCTAAACAGCCCACGGGACACTTGGGTGCAAGATTGATTGATGACAACAGAAGATCACTAAAATCTTGTTTACAGGAACAAGTTACAGCTTCAGCTTGTGACTTTTGAAGTAACAGAACAACAAACATATTCTGCTGTGTAGCCATCCACAGCCATGATATTAGGGGAACAATTTAGCTGGCCTGAAGCAGGAGCACAGATCATCACCATCACCACTACACAAGCAGCTGCATGGTGTGCCATGGAGACATCTGATCTCAGGTTCATCCCCTTAGGTATGAAGCACACTAGGCATATTAACAACGCTAATGCATGCATTTTGAATTTCCAAATTAATGTTTTACCAACACTCAGTAAATGTGTTGCTTGAAAAGATTTTTTTTATATGTTCAGACCGATCAGGTTTTGGGAACAAATTAGGACACCAAAGAACACAGTTGCATCTACATTCATATGTGTTGATGCAGAAGAAAAAAAGAAAGGTGGAAGAAACATTTACTAGCTCAAATAAACTGAAGCTATTAAAAAAAAAAAAACAACTCTACAAAGGGCAAGAGCAAGGGTGGGCAGGAAGTTTTAAGAGGTTAGAAACCAATTCATGACATAGTAATGAGTCTGTGAGCTACAACAAAAGCAGAACACTCCACCGTGGACAGTCCTAATGCTACTTTCATAGTCAGCACTATATTTACTTAAAATAGATACTAGTACTTGATAGAGCTATTCCAGAGCAACTGAGATAAAAAGAAAACAGCTGCTCTTGACAGTATTTCAAATCCAGCTGCTTCAATAAACTTATTCTTTTGCAGCAGACCTGACTGACATCAACACTGTCACCAATCCCACATTTGTTTCAGAAGCTTTATTTTTTTGCACTTTTTATCTTTTTTTTTTGCATTGCAAAGATAAGGCTAAATTGATTTTAATTTCTATATTCATTGTGCATCTGTAAAAGCAGAACTTGTAAGCTTGAGAATATAACTGCAAGAGGCATTAAAATATAATATGTAAACTAGTATTTGCAGGACTGGCTCAAAAAAACCCCAACTTCTAAAGGCGTTTCAAACACTACACATAATGCATTATGAGTCTTACAGTTTTAACATACAATGTTCCAAGATTATTTAAGACCTAGTATCAGTAAACAATTCTTTAAAGCCACCTCAGAATTCCAAAGAGAACCTAATTTTACAGTACATGAAATTTATCACTTCATAGCAGAAAAGTAAATTCATCTCATCAACCAAGACATTTGGTCATTTTTACTTCAGCAGTAGACCCCCATCCCATTGCTTGTCTCCTGGAAAGTATGCATCAATGAAGTTATGCGACAGATAAACCACAGAGGGCGTAGCAACAATTTTAGCTGTCAAAGCTTGGCGACTTCCCCACAGGAGCTCAGAGAAGAGCAAAATTCAGCCTCGGTTTTTGTGTCTCGCATATCATACTAATTCTACGTAGCTCTTCTCGAGCTTCCTACGCAGCTTCATACTGGGTGTGCGCTGAATGAAGCTCGGAAACTGCAGAGTTCTGCCTTTTTAAGCTATAAGAAATCGCTCACAGCAGCCTTACGTCTGAGGAAGCGCCGCTTCCCCGCGGGGCACTCGGGGCCGCCTCAACCACAGACCGGCGCCCGGGACAGGCAGCTCCCAGCGCGGTGCCGAGGCCGCTCAGGGGTACGGGGCTCCCTCGCAGCGATCTCTCCGGGCAGACACAGCGATCCCCCGGAGCAGGTATTCGCAGCCGGGCACAGCGGCCCGGCAGAGCCACGGCTGCACAGTGCCCGTCACACGGCGGCGGCCTCGGCCCGCGGGCTCCGCGGGCTGTCCGGGGCACTGCGCAGAGAACGCATGGGCCCGAGTCCCAGAGGCACCTATGCGGGACCTCCCCGGGGCTTGCCCGCGGAGCGGCCCCCAACGCTCGCCCAGAGAAGAGCCGCCGCGCGTACCTGCACCGCACCACCACTTGGATGTTCTTGCCCTTCTCCTCCTTCTTAGTGCTGCCGCTCTGGGAGCCGAAGGAAGCCATGGCGGGACGGGGACGGGAGCGAAGCGCTACCGCGGCGCCGGAGCTCGGGTCGGCCGCGCGCGCCGCCGCCAGCGCCGCTTTGAACCGCGCACCGCCGGCCCGGCCAATCAGCGGCGGCCCCGGGGCACCACGGGACGGGATTTCAAATCCTGCGGGTGGCGCGCGCCGCAGCGGCAGCGCTGCCCCGCCCCCGGCACCGTGAGGCAGCGGCTCAGACCGGGCCCGGCCCGGCCCGGCCCCCCGAGCCCTGTGCTGCCGATCCCGCTGGACCGTGACGCGCCACCTGCCCTACGGCTCCTCTGTGCCGCCCGGACCGCGGGAGGGCAGTAGGACNGTACCGCGAGGGGCCAGTAGGACAATATCTGGCCTCTTTTGCGGCTACCGTTGACACTCACGGGTCCGAGGGCAGCCAAATTCCTCGCCTGCCATCAGTCTTCAACAGTCACACCATCCATCATCATCTTCACCTTTCTCGCAGGTAACACCCTCCGGCCATCCGTTCTGTCCCCCCCCAACTCTCCAGCTGGCCCACGATTTCTTTACGCATCACGACAAATACGCACGTGTGCCCTGTGGAATTGAAACGTTACTTGGCCTGTTTAAAACAATGATCGGGTTTCTATTTACGCAGTGGGGCACAGCGCTCACTATTCCCAGCAGGGCACCTGCTGTCCCCTCGGCCGGAGGTGCCCCAGCACAGGTTGCCAGGCAGATCCTACCCTCAGCTGTGCACTTCTGGCCATGCCTGCAAAGCTCTGCTTTGGTCCCTCTATGCCTTGTGCATGCTTCAGCTCAGACAGGTCTCCTGCACAACTCGTCTATGTCAGTCAGAATTCCACACCTAACTTTCCACGTGTTTACAGGTTGGTATTGTCTTATCGAGTAGTGGGAAAATTCTATGTAAGAATAAAAATAAGTAGTTACAGGCTCAGGACAAAGCACCATGGGCGCACCACAGCCATCTTTTTACTTTGAAACTACATCATGTGAACCACATTGCCATTTATGTCACCCCAACTTCCCTATGAGAGCTTCCTCTAAGGCACTATTAAATGCTTTGCTAGGTGGAGATCTATAACAGGATAAGAGGTCTTCTCAGTAGAGGAAAAGAAGCAGATGTGAGAAGAGATTCAACTCGTCTGATGTGCTTTTTTTGTTAAATCTGTACTGGCTCCTACAGACAGTCATCTACCTGTTATGGCCTACAGTGCTTTGCTCTTCTTTTAGGGCCTTCGCAATTTCTGAAATTTAGATTGCCCATCTATAATTTTGCAAGTGTCCACATCCTTTTTTACCCCTAAAGTTAGCTGCTTTGAATCTTATTATACTTCTCTGTGAGTTCTTAAAGTTAATAACAAATGAATCCTAACCCATAAAGTTTGCAGTAATTTTCCCCAACAGTAATGTGAAGCAATATCCCATTATGCTCCTCTACCATTTATCTGAAGAGTTAGAACAATGTCAAAACCAATCAATCTTACATTAGGCGCGAAGAATAAATAATAAACACAAAATCACAATAACACGTTTTGCTTCAGCTAAGTCAAGATTTAACCAAGCAGGAAAATAAATATAATCCATGGCAAACATATTGAGACCACCTTTATTATTTTTTTTTTTTATTCCATCTATTCTAACAGCAAAAATCACTTGTACTGACAATTGTGTAGTAGCTACTGCTAGACTGAAAAGTCAAACGCAGGTATGCAAATAATCTAAATACTTACCTTTTGCCTTATTCTCCTTCATATAGATCACACAAAAGAAGGCAGCACTGTAACACAATTCTTCTTCCAACTACTGCTTGTTTGTTCTTTTCTAGTATGAAGTCATATTTTTCCTCAAAATGTAACATCTCTCATAGACACAGAAGAGATCATTCAAACCTGCATTGAAACAATAAGAATTTATTTGATTACTGAAAGTTAAATTTAGTTGACAGCTACCTTTGCTATAGCTGTGTTAAGGCATGATGTTAGGGATCTATGCCTATGTTAGCTGATGTTAGGCATCTATGGCTTTCTGTATATGTCAGTTTCCTGTAGTAAAAACTTGTTAAAGGAATAAACTCAACCTAAAATCAAAAATATGTATTTCCGGTAATCAAGCTAGCTTTAAAAAGCATACAGTTTAATGGCTGCAAGTCTTTTTTACAAGGTCAGTTTATAGCATAGGCTGTACATTGTCTTAGACTACGTAGAGCCTAATGATACTAATACACTATAAACACAAACTGAGTAAGAGGGAGCTAGCATTTCACAGGCAATAAAAATAAATACGAGAAAAAGGAAACAAGAACATTTAGGCCACAGTCTTAACAGTATTTGGAAGAATGACCTTTAAGAAGACAGGTACTTCATCTGTGAAAAAATGTTTTATTTTGTTTAAAAAGAGACAAAACCGTTACAGAATCCTGAATTATATAATACACACAGCAGTAAATGCAACAATTTTCAGAAAAGAGTATTAATCCTCACTGTTGGGGGTTGGGTTTCTTTCTTATAGAATTTTTTTCCAGAAGTTGCTAGGAAACTAATTACTGGATACTTACGGGTGCTTAAGACAGACAAAAGAACTAGCTGAAGTCGGGAGAGGAGTGTGGTGTCTGGCTACATTTTTCTCTCAAATTTTCTTGAGAAGTTTTCTTTTGGAGAAAGAAAGTTCCCTTTCTCCAAAACTTCTGGAGAAGTTCCCTTTTTTGGGAGTTTTCTTTTGGAGGCACAGTGGCACCTCGAGAACAGAGGCAGGTAAAGGACAGGGGCCGGGCCAGCTGCTCTCGCTCTTTGGCATCGGAGGGGACGACAAGCTGTGGCTTGCTGCGGGGAGAATTCACCGGCACCGCCGGAGCTCAGCCCTGAGGGACCTACCACCATCGGCTCGTGTGCCCCGGGAATCCTGACCCTCGCCTCTCCCTGCCCTGCCGGGAGCCGGGCCGCCGCTGCCCCGCGCCCGCTGCTCCTTCGCCTCTGCTCTGGTTTCCCCACGCTGTGTCCCGCACCCCCTGCCTGCCGGGACGTTTCCGCAGCTCCCGCTACCGCCGCGGAACTTCTGATACATCTCGGCCACCACCCCGGGATTTTTGTTCATTCCTGCCGGCTGTGACGGGAAGCGCACCAAAGGGGAAAGTGCCTGCGGCCGAGAGGACTGGATCCCTGGTTGTGTCTGTAGTTACTGCCGTAGTTGTTGTTGTTTGTTTGCCTGGTTATACACACTAGTAAAGAACTGTTATTCCTATACTCATATCTTTGCCTGAGAATCCCTTAATTTCAAAATTATAACCATTCGGAGGGAGGGGGTTTACATTCTCCATTCCAAGGGAGGCTCCTGCCTTCCCTAGCAGACACCTGTCTTTCAAACTAAGCCACCCACATATGGATCAAGAAGGACAATTTTTTAACTAAGGCTTGCTAGCAAAAGGTCATTAAATTACAATGATATTCAAAGACAAAACAAACACTGTTTTCCATAGGCCTGTATCAGATCACCTGGGAGGCCTGAAAAGTATGGAGGCCTGAAAAGTAGTAAAACTGCTTACAGGGAACATGATTACCTATGAATGAAGAAAGGTTATATAAGGTATAATAATGGAGAGATGTAATTAATACAGATTATAAGGCTGGGTGAGACTTCTTCGAGGCTTAGTAACACCTGATTTGATTGCCAACACGCTACACAATGTATCAACTGTATTGAGCATGTGGAGAGTTTAATATTTAATACTATCAGTGACATATTAAAAAAATTGCTGATTAATTGCATATTCACATTGAAGGGGAAATCACCTGCAACACAGATAAATATAAAGCAAATTCTAGCCTTTGAACAGCCTGACCAGTTGGCCAGTAATATTCTAAACTCTGTGTTGTCCACATACAGTGAGTTAAACAACAAGGACTTACACAGAGTACTGGTGTATTCTCAGCTGAGGTCAGGGTTCTCCTTCAGTCAAGGTAAAAGGATAACTATGTCATTGTTAAAAGAAAAGAGAAAATACAACAAAATAACTACCTTATTATTAAAAATTAAGGACTCAATGCATATAACAGGATTACAACCAGAACTGGTTCCAACTAACCAGGAAAATACACAGAATAAAAGAGCTCTTTTTTTTAGGCATGTGTGCCAGATCACTGTCTGACACAGACGGTAGCACTTTTACATCTTTTTATAGTCACTGTAATAAAAAATTAGAAGTAGCATAGGGGGATGTATGCATTTCTGTGATTAGCTCAGAGTTAAGCTAGTAATTTTCCATACAGTTACCTATTTTCAGTTAAGATGTGCAGCTGGATGACATCCTTTACGTAACAAGAAAAGAAACAATGAATGGGAAAATTGGAAACAGACTTGACAGCACTGACTGAAGTCAACAGGAAATGTCTCTTTCACCTCATTATCTTTAAACTTAATTATTTTATTAATTTAATTTTATTCAGTATTTTTATACTGAGAACAGCCAATAGACAATCCTTTTTTCATATATATCTTGTCATGAAATTGCCGGTATTTATTTTGGACTGGAAATAACAATCATAAGTTACTGGTTTTTTTTATCCTGAGGCCAGTTTGCTCCAAAGCTCTATTATATACAATTACAATTCGAACTTAGTCCAGAATTTTATCTATGTGGAAAAGACATGCTTCCATTAGAAGCCTAACAAGACTGTACTTGAGAGTTTCACACTTACTGTCTCTCAGCTTTCAGGCCATACATAAAATACTGTTTCATTCTAAATTATTTTTTACCTACCTACTTTGAAGATCACTTTCCTCACTGTACATTTATGTCACATATCCTGAAGAGGGATCTCTACACTGCTACTTCATGAGGTTTTTTCATGGGAGTATTTGAATAATTTCCACATTACTCTAAATTATACTTAGGCTCATTGGGCCTTTCAGGCAACAGCTATTTTTCTACTAGGGCAGATGAAGGAGGCAGGATCAAAAGCACCAATTGTCTATGAGCAATGAAAGTTTCATGGGGAAGAGATCTTAGTTGCAGGACCAGACTGAGAAAGGAATTTCAATGGAAGTCCTCTTTACTTTTGCTGATGGTGTCCTATTAAAAATATCTTTAAAAGACTGAAAAGATAGCCAAAACAGTGTATGACTGTAATTTTGGCTAGTATAAATGGACACGGAGAGGGGTCAGAGTATACAAACACAATCTGATTTGAATAAACACCAGTGTGTCCTGGATTAGGCTGGAATAGAGTTAATTTCTTCTCAGTAGCTGGCACAGTGATGTATTGTGGACTCAACATAAGAATAATATTGCTAACACTCATGTCTTGGTTGTTGCCAAGTCGTGTTTATCCTGCATCAGGGACTTTCTTGTGTCTCATTCTCTGCCAGTGAGGAGGCACAGGGGATAAAAAAGCTGGGAGTGAGCACAGCCAGGACAGGTGACTTGAACTGGCCAAAGGGATATTCCACACCATAAAACCATTCCCAGAATATAAACTGGAGATTTTTATGACCAGTTCCCCAGAAGGGCCTGATTGGGCCTGGGGGCAAGGTCTGGCATTGGTTAGCAGGTGGTGAGCAACTGTAATTGTGCATCTTGTTCTTAACAAGAACTTACCTTGTTCTTTTTATAATCATTACTATCATTATTTACTATTATTATTATAATTGATTTTATTTCAGTACCTAAACTGTTCTTATTTCAACCGTCAAGTTCTAGTTTCTTTTCTCTTCCCCATTACACCGTGATGGGTTGAGGGAGGAAACGGCTGCCCGATCCTTAGTTGATGGCTGTGGTTAAACCAGGACACACCAGTGACTTTGAATAGCCGCTAAATAAGCTTACAATGGATAAAATAGGTGTAAAGTACAGTAGGCGGGACTTCTATTGCATACCTCTGCTGCACTAGCTAGGTTAGATGCATGAGGAGGTGTGATCTTTCATCACACCACAGAAACAGAAGTGCTTGTTTTAGATTCACGTTTTAGCAGACCACCAGAGTTTTGCTGCACAGTCTACCTTGCTTCCCCAGGATTGCCCCTGTATATACTAGGCAAGTTTTATAGGAAAAGACAGGATTTATTAGAGCAGCTAAATATAGATCAGCCAGCATTAGCTAAATATATACTACATTGGGCTAACAAACTCGCTGTTGGCACCCGAAAAAAGAGTAAATTGCCTGAAGCTGTATAATTCTACAGCATTCACCCCTATATAACTGTATTAACACTAAAGGCAGAAGTATTTCTACTGTACATTCAACTGAGCAGAACGACTCCAATTCACAACCTCTTAATCCCCCAGCTGCTCCTGAAAGGGAGGAGACAGATTGTGAAGGGGCACTCACCCGGCATTCCTTCTGTCAGCCACCATGGGATGAGCCTCTCTGACGCACTGGCAATAGCAACAGGGTGGAATTCAGATTTAACAGCTCACCATTTATGCTGTCCTCTTTCTGTCCAGCTTGGTCTTCGCTTTTACATGCACTAGGAACTGGAAAAAACCCAGACTGCCTCAAACTAGAATCCCATGAGGACATTTTCACAGGAGTTAACATACTGTGTTAAAATTAGGCACCCACACAGTTCTAAATCCAAACAGTTGATTGAGGTGAAAACTATCAAATGCCTTGCTCCAACCAGGATGAGTTAACTTCAGAGACAGTTCCGTGTCTAAACTGAGGCCAGAAGTGTGGGTGTACTTGATGTAGGCACAAATGTTTCACACTGGGTAGCTCAGGTAGGGGTAAGAAGATCTCTATAGCAGCACAGACCTCCTTGGAAAACAGCAGATGAATGTCTACCCAAATACCCCGACAGATTTTCTTGATTCCCTCTGTTGATTCTGCTGACCATAGGAAGCAGTGTGCTGCCATCTCTTAACGGCAATTTTAACCAAAGCTGACTAAAGTTTAAAGCTACTTCTGACACCTCTTCAATTCCATCTTTGAGTACAGAAATAACTTCAGGTAACTTGTCTGGACACATCTTTCTACCTTTTTATGACAGGACAGTTCTGTGTATTTCCAGCTGTGAGATACCACCTTTTGTAAAACACAAGCAGTCAGGAAGCTAATATCAAGCATCAAACGTAGCACATTGATTTTGTCTTACTTTTTATCCCCTTCATAATTCTGAAAGATAAGACACAGAAAAATAAATACACATGAAGCAAGCATATTACCAGAAATTCAAACAGTGTTAGTTTTTTTGTTCTTTGGTGTGTGTGTGTGTGTGACTTATTGGTTGGTTTGCTTTTGTGGTGTGTGTTTTTTTTTGGGGGGGGGGTTGGTTGGTTTGTTTGGTAGGTTGGGTTTTTTTGGGTGTTGGGTGTTGTTTATAATTTGGGGGTTTGTTTTTTCTTAGAAAGGAATTAAAGCAACAAGCCGCATCCACGACTTTCCCATAAGGAAATCTACCAAGGAAAAAAAAAATCACCCTAGAACCCCAAATCTACGGTTTTATAACAGAAGTTCAACCTTATCCAGCATTTACATCTCGTAAACCCATCCTGCGAGGCGAGTCCTGCGTCCGGCGCGGCGGGGCCGCACAGCTCCAAGGGGAGCGTCCGAAGGAGGGAGAGGTGCCGGAGGGTGACCCCCCCCTGGGGGACGGAGCATTCTGACACCCGAAATCTCTGCCTCCCAGGACGGCACTGCACCCACTGTGCTCAAATTACGAGGCGTCTAATTACCTTTTGTCTTGGCAGACGCCGCCAGGACGCGGAGCGCGGCCCCCAGGAAGCGGGCGGGCCGCGACACGGTCTCTCGGCGGGTGCAGCCCGGGGCCGCCCCGCCGCCCTTCGCTCCGCAGCCCCGTCCGCCTCCGNGGCGCCGGGGAAAGGCCGGTGCTGGCGGCGGGGCCGCCAGGGATATGCGGCAGCGGCTGTTCCCTGTGCTGAGCCGAGCTCTGCCGGGCTGGACGCGCCCCTGGGCCGCCCTGGCCTCGCGTTCTTTCCCTCAGGGCCGGCGGCGGAGCTCTCTCGGGTACGGTGCGAGTGTGGCGGGGGCGGGGGAGGGGC